>JAPYZK010003882.1:0-23667 GCA_030522785.1 Platygaster equestris
TAGGTCGTTAAGATGAGCGTGGGCGAACAGCTTATTCGCCCACTAGTGGGCGAACGAGTTCATCACTCGCATGCCATACGTCAAAAATCAGGTAATCCATTGTTCCGTCCACTCTCAGCAGGGCCACGAAATTACATATTTCTCGTGGGCGTTGAATAAAAATTATTTCTTCATTCTAGATCGACCATTCAGGAAAACCAAAATCTTTCCCGGCCCACCAGAAATGCCGCAAAATTTCATATTTGCCGTCGTATAAATTACCGAGTGTCCCGACACGCTCGATTTCGAACTTGCCCCGGGAATTGCCGATCATGCACCCAAGACCGAAAATCAACGACGTCACGAAACATTTCGTCCCTAGGGACACTTCGTGTCCCAAAACCCGAAATTGCGTGATAACGAACTATCTGCAACAAGCGAACGTGAAAATTCCGAGTCAACAAATGAATTTTCACAAAACATTCGATCATCTGCCGAGTCGAAAATTCCAAACCAACTGCGATTACTCGGTGAAATGGAACAACTCGTTTTCCCGGAGCGCTGTTACGCGAACTTTGCAAAATGGGGCTTGTTTTTACCCTCTTCATAATACGGTGAAAGACACTCAGAGTTTTTGCAGGGATCACAGTATAATTAACGGTTCGGCTTACAGGGAATTGCTTAATCGAACGGTCGGGTATTGAGGAGAATTTTTCGATAATGGAAAATAATTTTTCTTACGGAAAATTGAATGAAGAAATTTTCTTGTAATTTTCCGACGCGGTTTTCTTTGATTTTGTGAATTGCTTCTGTTTCCTGTCCGGCCGAGTGCGATGAAATTTTCGAGAATGAAAAGTGACTTTTCAGAATTTGAAAATTGCAATAGTTGTGTAAAATTGCATATTTTTTGTAATTTTTCGAAAATTTGGCCGACGAAAAAACATCGGACTCGGTCAGGGTTGGAAAATTGGGCACTTGGATTGATTGAGAAATGAGATTTTTTGTATTTTCGCAAATGAGGAAAATGAATATTTCGGAGAGCGCGAACTATGGGAAAATTGTGATTTTTCACTGGGGATCAAGTATCAGTCATAATTTTATTGAAAATAAATGCGCGGGTCACGTGAACGGGCGTACAAATTTTACTGTACAACTTTTGTAACGCAGACACTGCGTTTCGAGTGTGATATATACGTCTTTTATGTGTAAAATGATACATACATTTTAATAAATCACTTTCAACTAATTATCATTTGTTACTACAATGAGTTATTTCAAAACCTTGTCTAACCAAACCTGATTGATTAATTAATTAAGTCATATCGTAAACAATTGTTCGAAGATCTATCAACTGTTTTATAGTAGGACCAATTTTGCATGAACTCGAATATTCAAATTTTCGAAAAGTTCTACATCCGCTCAATTTCCGGTGTTAAGTTTAAAAAATACAAGTCTTCGAAGGCTTAAATGACTCGAGTGGTAATTTCCGCTTTATATTCGATCCTCTCCATTTTCTTTTTACAGTGATACGCGGTACGCTTTTTCAGTATTCTTATTTCTTTCTAACGCACAGGGTTCAACAAGGACAAACATACATCTTCCATTATAAAGTTCAAGGGTGACATTTGAGAACACAAACATCCTTGTCTTTGTGTTGATATTTTTTTTGCGTTGTGTTGATAAATCGACAACTTTGCGGCGTGCGACTCCGGCGAAATTAACGGATTATTGTAGATTATCCGGAATCGTTATCAACAGTATTCAACCATTCGAGAGCGCCGTTGACTCGTGTGTATTTATCAATTTCGATTTTAATAAACGCACGTCGATAATGCACACGTTACATGCGTGCATATTGAAATGAGCATTTGAATAGAGATTTTCTGTTTGTTTGAAAAAATAGCATAAGATCCGAAAAGACAAGAATATTTTTATCGTCCGTATTTCCGGGTTGTGTACAAATAAGCGTACTTACAATAATTGGCTGTTTTCATTTTGAACAATAATCTTCCAATTATGTGAAAGATTATTTTGTTAAATTGAAATTTTTTATTTGGTTATTTGGTTGCTATATGATGTATCGTTGCATAGAATAGTTATATTTCAAAAGATAATAACTATAAATTTTATTGATGTTATTATAAAATAAAAAATCTTAGAAAAGCTTTTACATTTTTATGAACTTTCAAGTGGAACTTGAAATGGATAAATTATTTTTTCGCCTCTGAGTAACTAATCAAAAAAATATAAAAAGTCTGATATCGAATTTCACATTCAAAAAACTTGATTTTTGATACTTTCATACCCAGTTTTTTAAAATTCAATAATTTTGAAAATTTAGAAATTTACAAAAGTCTAACAATGGTCACGTGACGTTTTTCAAAAACTTAAAAAATGCCTAATTCTGAATTTTCACATTTATTGAATAGAAATATTTTTGGAATATCAACATATTTTTTTGGATTCATAGAATCCAAAAATTTCTTAATGTTAAGCATTATAAAAAGGTTTAAAGTTTAGGAATGTTAAGAGATCATGAATATTGAAAAAAGTAAACATTTTTAAAATTGTTAATGATTTATTTCCTGAATAAAAAAATTGATTTATATTGATTTCATTAATCTTTAGATGAAGAGATCTGATTTTTCAGATATTCTGGGTAAAATATTTCTGAAACTGTCAAAAGTTTTAATAATGCAAAATTATTCAGATTACCTAGAAAATATCTTGTTTCAGAATGTTGCAAATTTTGAAGAACTAGCAGGAAAAATATTTGAAATCCCAACAACACTGATTAAAGCATTCATCTTTCACATTTTGCGCCACAAATCATATCACTGCATGTGTGGTATCACAACTCTTGTGACCTCTATCTCCCTAGGAAATTTGAATGGAATGCATTTATAATTTGCATTATGAATGCAAATTTTGGCACTAAAAAAATCATCAATTTTACATATCTCCAAAAAATGAATTTTCCTCCTATATACAAAATTTCCATATCCACAATTTCCCATTATTGATTGTTATTCATTTTCAGTATCGAAAGGCGAAAAACCGCATGGACAATGGAAATTTCGAGCATTGAACTGTACAAGTGCTGCCGATGTCCAAACGAAAATTTCTCAACTTTGCAAGAACTCGGTACTCACGAAATAACTGAACATTCCAAGGAAACGGTTATACGCGAGATTTTGAATCACAAGGACGTTGCAAAGCCGCAGGGTTATATGTGCCAAATTTGTGGCAAAATTTGCAAGTACCAATGGCATTTCAACCTTCACATGGAAACACATTCCATGAAAACGTACCCTTGTTTGAGCTGCGGAAAAAAACTTGCGAATTCCTATTGTCTGGAAAATCACCAAAAGAACACGCACTCGGCAAGTGTATTTTTACTGGTACAAAAAATAGTGGGAAGAAAACTGAGCATTAAAGGTTTGGATACACCTGAGGGAAAGAAAGAAGTTGGCGGAAACATGATGATCAAGACCATCGAAGTACAAGAGATAGGCAAAAACATTTGTAAGAAACAGGAAAACGAGGAAGAAACTACAAAAAAACTGAAAGTACAAGACAAAACCAAACAAATTTTTGCAGAACTGAAAAATTATAGAGAAGAAAAGAACAATACGGAAGAACAAAAGAACAGAGAAATTCGCGAGAAACAGAAGGAAAACTTGATGACCGAGACGCTCAAAGTACACGAGATGAGAAAGAACATTTCTGAGAAACCGGAAAACGAGAAAGGAAATACAAAAAAACTGGAAGAACGAGAAAAAACCATAAAAATGTTTGAAAAACCGAAAAATTATGGAGAAAAAATACAAAATATTATAGAACAAAAGAACATAGAAATTCGCGAGAGACAGAAGGAAAACGTGACGATCGAGACGCTCAAAGTACACGAGATAAGAAACAAAATTTCTAAGAAACAGGAAAACGAGAAAGAAAGTACAAAAACACTGGAAGAACAAGAAAAAACCAAAAAATTTGTTGAAAGACCGAAAAATTATGGAGAAAAAATACAAAATATGACAGAGCAAAAGAACAGAGGAATTCGCGAAAGACTGAAGAGAGAGAGAAAAGGCAAGAACCAGAATACTGAGAGAAAAATGATGAGAGCCAAAAAACCGAGAGGCCTAAAAGTCAGGCCAGTGAGTTCTGGCCGAAAACCATACATGTGCCCAAAGTGTGAAAAAATGTTCGTTTATCGCAAGTCTGTGGCTAACCATTTCCAAAATTGCACTGCACCGCCTGTTGGCTGGGAGGGTTACGATCAACTTTGTCTGAAGCATTCCGATGATTCAGGACCTGTTTCATGCTTGGTTTGTGGAAAAGTATCTCTGGGAGTCAACAGCTGGAAAGAACATATAAGAACGTATTATCCTCTGGATGGAAAATGTGGAAAATTGTTTTGGTGTGACAATTGCGGCAGGAGATTTCAACGCAAAGAAAAGATGGAACGTCACATTTCCATATGCTGCTTTTTAGCGTACACAATAGTGAAACCGCAACTTGGTAACATTTTAATTAGACACTCGTAATTTTGATTGTTATTCGAGTTTCAAAATCTTATGAAGATTTTGGAAATCTTATAAGAATCAAAATTACCAGGAGATAACATTGAGAAATTATTTTAATGTTTTTGCATAGTTCCAGGCTATAATCCAACGACTCCAAATTCCGTGAATTTTGGAGAAGAAAAGGCCCGAGAAAATTCGACTGAATTTACTGGTGAAAATCTGGTTGCGGGGAGATTTTCCGAGGAAAAAATGCAAATAAGAACGGATAATGAAGGCAAAGAAATGGCGCTGTCGAATGAAGCAGTGCCAGTGGAAATTTCAGATGAAAATGAAACAGAGGAATTGGGTGTGCTGATAGTCATGGAAAAAGGACTGAATAATAACGAAGTTGAACAAATGGACGTGGAGGAAAAAGAGCCAATGGAGAATCTGAAAGACGACCAGACGAAGAATTCTGAAAGCGCCAAGTCTCAGGATAAAAAAATGTCTCCTTGTGATACTGGTATTTTTTTGCCTTGGCCAAACTATTTGATAAATTTTTAGGACTTTTGTTGTTACTTTGAATCACTGCGTATAAACTTTTGAAAATATTTTTCAAAAAAATGTGTCATTTCACAATTTTATTTTCATAAAAAAACTGACTGGAATAAAATACTTTTTTTTTTTAATCAAGTGTGCAAAAAAATCAAAAACGAAAATGTATTCGACATTTTTCTATGCAACTCAATATCTGCATTAATTTTCTAGATTATATCCTGCTCAGTTCGGACGATGAAGTTGAAATAATATCTGAAAAACGCAAATCTCACGTGGAAGGTGAACTTCAGTATCACAATACAGGTAATTTGTGTAATTTTGTGAGATATTTTTTGTTTGAAAAAAATAAGTTACCGATATTTTATGTTGCCCTTTTTATTTTCAGTTCTCTGTTCGGGAAATTTGAGCGTAATGGACGACAGAAGCGAAAATGTTGCCTACAACAATCTCAAAATCGAAACTTCGTTGATTCGTGCAGTTGGTCAGTTTTCCACTGTCTTGGCATATGTTTTTAAAAATTCATTCATTTGTTCATTATTTGTGTTCTTGAATTTACAATAACATAAAAGGGGACGTAATATAATTATCAAATATGTCTTTTATCTTTTTCATCAAAAACTTTTAAATTACATAGACATCAATTATTATCGAATGTACGTACAATAATGTTGTTTTTGTTTTTTTCAGAACAAAAAAAAGAGTACGTCTTTTCGGAAGCGAAAACTTGTGTTGCGGCAATTGGAAACATGGCGAATGCTCCAGGAATTGATTTGTTCGATATCTTGGAACATAGATTGCAGATTTCTGATCATCGTCGCAACTTGGATAATTATTTCTCTACTCTTGTGTAGTTCGGATGCACACGCTGGTAAAAATTTTCAACCCAAGTTTACTGCAAAATGTACAAACAGTGTAAACTTATTATTCGTTTTTTTTTTTTTTTTGCAGAATCTCAAAAAACAACAGTCAACGAAGTACAAATTATTGATAGTCTGTTACATAGAGAGGATGAAAATTTGCGTTTTCTTTATCCTGTAAGTTGTATATTATTATTTTCAAATTTGCCAAATTACTCAACGCTGGAAGTTCGATTTTTGATTTGGTACGGTTGTGTAAACTATTCCAACAGAGGGAATTTGAGTTCAAGAATTCACAATAACCAACTAAAAATGTCTTTTTTATATTTGTTGGATTTTGTTTGAGTTTCCGTTACAATGTTGTTAACTTAATTGTTACATTGTAAGACGAGTTGATTTTAATAAGAACAATTTGTTCCTTTGTTACAGAATAGTTTTTCTAAAGTTGTTGATAACTGACCAACATTCACTCTAACATACATTGAAAAGTGCCAGAATCCACATAGCATTTGATTTATCTCGTTTGAAGTTTTTTTTGTTCATGATTTATTTTATAGTTAGTTCATTGGGTTACTTTACTTGGCATCTATTTTGCCTCCATCTCTGCAATACTTTAATTTTAGGAAGATCTGTATATCATACTTTTTTACTGGAGTTTAATACATTCTGATTTTGTATGAAATTGTCATTAATTCTGGACCTTTGAAAAATTGAACCATATGTACATTTAATTTGAAAAAAAGAGGCAGATAACGAGTGTTTAATAAAAAAAGTATCAGTTTCGAAGTCTGATTCTGTACAAACTTCGTAAGCTTTAAAAGATAAAAATCCTTTTGAAAGTCATAAAAAATTGGACCGATTTTGAATATTCAAAATTTCAAGAATTCCAAATCCGTTGATTTGCAGGTGTCCAAATTGGAAATTCGAGGCAATGATAGCTTGGTTTGAGTTTGAATGCTTTTCACAAGAATTTTCAGTACCAAACGGGATTTGTTGTGATCGCGAATTTGCCAATTTGCAATCACAATCGGATACAGTCGGATGGGTCTTTTCAAATGACTCACGTAGTAACGCTGCATCTGTTGCATCAATTAAATGATTAAATCCACCATTGGACGATTTGATTTTCCGTTTATTTTTACCGCGTTTCCGTGATCGCAGCTGTTCTATAACTCTCATTTCTTTCTAACGCACGGTATTCAACAAGGACAAACATACATCTTTCAGGAGCGTGCAAGGGTCATGACGTTTGAGAACTTTCAACTTATGCATCCTTCTTTGTCTTGTTTGGTCTTGTCATTTTTGTCGATTTGTTGGATGATCCAACCGCGACCGCGTCTGACCGTGTCTTTGCACAATCTTTGCAGAAATTGTTTGGACATTTTAACGGTCTTTTTTTGCAACAGTTCGTGTGTGGTGTGGTTCGTGCGTTAGCGCCCCGAAATCGTGAGTATTTTTCAATACAAATCATTCTGTACACCGTACAATATGCGCTGAAGAATAGAGTTTCCATTGATTCAAAACGAATTAGATATATGAGAATGTTTTTATCTATTTCCGTGTTTGTATTCAAATAAGCGCACTTACAAATAGCTATATTTGTTTCAAATAATAATCTTTCTAGCCAATTTTTCTTCATTTGGTAATTTGTTCATAATTTGTGTTATGATCGTTGAGTCAAAAGATTTTGAACAAATGAAAAACAATGGTTAATACTGAATGTTTCGGATGCATGTGAAAAAGTTGAATGTACCATTAAACAGTGTAAAATGATGAAAAATAAAAAATAGATATATTTGATCGTTGCAATCTCTTCGAAACATTTAAAATAAATGCATTTCCAATTTTTAGCACAAATAAAAATTTTCCATAAAATCTAGTATTTTCTACTGTCGCACACTTTCACAATTTGATAATGTTGACGCCGTTTCCAGTTGTATTTATGCATATTGAAATTTTGTACATCCGCAATTTCTGAGTTCTTGATCATTTCCAGCCTGACGATGGAAAAGGAAATTGAATCCGATGATGAAATCCAAGTGGAACTGGAAATCTTGAACCTTAAAATGTTCAGATGTTGCCGTTGCGGCAAAAACTTTGAATCGTTGAATGCGCTTGGCATCCATGAAACAGAGCATTCTACTGATACTGTTATAAGTGGTAATACCATGGATACCGTAATAACTGAAACTCCAAACTGTATAATTAAAAAAAAAAAGAAGAAAAAAACTTACTCCATCCAATACAAATGCTCGATCTGCATCAATAAACGGTACAAAAGAAAATTTTACTACGAACAACACATGCAAATGCATGCAGGTCAGAGAAAAAAAATGCAAGTGACTCAAAATACATGTCACGAACCAAAAAAGGCTGTAGAAAAGAAAAACCCCAAACAGAAGAAGGAAAAAGAGAACAAAAAGAAACAAAGAGGTCGCCCGAAGAGGTTTAACGAAAAGTTGAATGATTTTATGCCAGTTTTTTGTTTGGATTGTGGAAAAACTTTGTCAAGAATTGCTCAATTGAAGGCACATAAGAAAATGTATTTTCCTCGTGCGGGGAAATGCGGGACATTATTTTGGTGCGATGACTGCGGAGATAATTTTAAAAGCAAGGAAAAAATGGAATTGCATATTGGCAGCCGTTGCTCGCACAGGTGTACGAGATTGAAGCCAGTACTCGGTAAGTATCAAATCGGATGATTCCAAGTATTTGCGTTTGAACATTTTTCTAACGTTTTTTGGCATAGTTTCAGGTGGGGCAACTACTGAGGTCATGTATTCTATGGAAGAAAATGAAAATCTGGCTGCAGTGACGATGGAAAATGGGGATGAAGAAGGCAGTGAGGTGGATCCTTTGATGGGTGTTGTTTTGGAAAAAATTAAGACGGATATATCATCTGGGGGCAACGATGGTATTTTTTTGATTTGAAATACTAAATTTGAAATATGTATTTTCACATAATTGATATTATATACCTGATTTTCAATACTGTAATAAATTTTCAATATTATTATAATACTGAAATATTAATATTACATATAATTTTATATATAATATTATATTAATTTATATCATATATATATTATATCAATTTTTTAATATTAATATAATTTATTGAAAATGAAAGTTTTATTTTCACAAAAAAGCTCTTTGAATGAAAAAAACTTGGAACTTTTACTCGAAAAATGTAATTTTGTAAGGAGATGTCTTCTTCAAAATTGACCATTTCTAAAAAATTGAAAACATGTGTAACTGAAATTTATTTGCAATTTTTGCATGAAACGTAATATCTGCATTAATTTTCTAGATTGTGTCGGCCCTGCGGTTAGTTCGGATGAAGAAGCGGAAATCATCCACGGAAATTTTTGCGAGAGATTTCAAAACCAGAACCAAGGTAGTTTTTGTAATTTTGTGACACATTTTGTTGTTTGTTTTTGTTTGTTTGTTTGTTTGTTTAGTTTGGAATTTTTATTTTTAGCGCGTTGTTCTGAAAGCTTAACCATAACTGATGTAAGGAGTGAGCATATCAACTACAATTATTTTAGAAATTCATCAGAGAGCGTCGATAATGTTTCGGCTTGTCCAGTTGGTGAGTTTTTCACTGTCTCAACGTACAATAATATTTTCAGAAAATTTTAGAATTAAAAGAAACAGTCCAAAAAATAGCTGAAATCGCTTCGAATTTCTGAAAACTTATTAAAAACCACTGGGACTTTCTTATTAAATTGAAAATATTTTCCTAGTATACAAAATAAATGTTTAGAATCATTAGAGTTGATTAAAAAATTAAGAATACAACTTGAAAATCCAAGTAATTTATAAAAAACCCTGGTCCTCAAATTGGATCAGAATTCGAAAAAATTAAAAATAATGTGAAGAACGTAAAATCCAAAAAAAAAAAAAATATTTGGAATTTTCACTCATACACATTCCAAATCCAGGAACCGATTTCTTCGGCATCCTAGAAAGACGATTAAATTTTCACGATTGAATCCGCCCAACAGAAAATTATTTTTCTAATTGATCTTCTGCAGTTTGGACGCTGGTAAAAGTTCGTGACATTGTTTAATACTTTTAAATTCGCTGTAATCACTGTAATACATGAAACTCATCAATTTCTGTTTTTGCAGAATCAAAAATAGCAACAGTCCACCAAAGACAAAATGATTGATCTCTGTTCCGTAGAGAGTATGAATGTTTGCTTTTCCTTCGTCCTGTACGTTTTTTATCATTATTTTGAATTTTACCTGGTCAGTCGACACTGGAACTTCGATTCCTGGTTTGGTAGTTTAGACTATTTTTAATTTAAACTGAGATTTAATGAATTCAAGTTCGAGAATTCACAAGCAAATTAACATTCCTTTTTTTCCTATAAGTTGTTTGAATTTTCGTTACAACCCTAGTGATTCTAGTTTTTATAAAAACCATATAGAAAATTTTTATACAAATTTTTATAAAAGTTTTATAACATTTGCATTTTTTATAAAGTGGTTTTGTAAAAGTTTTATAAAAAAATTTTTGTATTAGAATTTTTTTTCAACATTTTTTAAAAATATGCAAAAATTTTGCTAACCTTTTTTGGATCATTTGGCTAATGTATATACCATTTTTCCATCAGAGTTTGAGGCTCTAGTACAAATTTTGTTTCGAAAGAAATTTAAAAATTTTTTAGAGGCAGCAGGATTTGAACTTTCGACCTTTGCATCAGAAATCCGATAGTCAACTTTTTTGTCCATTAAATCTATGTCAATTCGGATGCTCATTTTCACTTTGAATTGGAGAATTTCAAATCCTATAAAATCGTATGTTTTTACGTTTTATAATTGCTAAAAAACTTTACGAACATGATTGTATATTCCCTTGTGTAATAAAAACGTATCAAATATTACTTTAAGAGAAATTCCTTATATCAAAGAATTTTTTTTATAAAAATATGACACTTTTCATAAAAATCGCGAAGTTTTTACGAAAATAAAGGTTTTGTAAGAAAATTTAGAGGCTTTCAATTGTTTTTATAAAAAAAGAGATGAATTGTATGAAAATTGTGACAGATTTTATAAAAAAATTTTTTTTATAAAGTTTGCATAAAACCACTTTTTAAAGATGGAAAATTTCATACAACTTCATAAAATCAACCTTATAAAAAAACGAATTTGTATAAATAATTAACTGATTTTATAAAAATTTTGCCTGTTTTTATAAAAACTATAATTACTATGGAATGTTGTCGACTGAATTTTGTTACGTTGTAAAACGAGTTGTTTTTAACACGAACAATTCGTATTGTTTATTGCGGAATAGTTTTTCCACAATTGTTGATGACACGATTCAATCCAACATACGTCGAAAAGTGCCATACCCACATAGTATTTGATTTGGTCAATTTTTTTGCAATCAGATGAATAAGCACGTGGTTTTGTAGTTATTGGAGCATAATTGTAACACTAGAAAAGTTTTGCGTCAGAATCTTGAAACATTGAACCATCATTGTACCATAATTGTGAATTATGGTACAATTATGAGTCGCAGTGAAGAAAAATCATTGTACAATCTCGTTTTGAAACGTGATTGTTCAATGATTGACGAATGATTGTGTATTTGAGATGCATAAATGATGGTCTGTTTTTTAATTGCATCAGAAAAGGGGAAATTTTCAATCTGAATCATTGGACAAATTCGACTGTAATTTGTCAATCATTGTACCATTATTTTACAATCTGATTGTAACGTGATTGTACAGTAATCGATTTTTCTGGATTAAATTATTCACTCGTCATTGTACAGGTATGTAATGATGAAAAGATGATTGAACAGAAGTTACGAATTGAATGCTGATATGATGATTGATTGTCATTCCAATGCTATGTGGGAATATGTTGTGAAATATTCGTGTTCAAGTGTTACTTAGAATTATAGAATTGTTAGTAAATATTGAGATGTTAATTTTATATAAAATCTAAAAACTTGGATCACCTAATTCTATGGGATCAGGCGATCTAAGTTTTTTTGGTTATAGTTTATTCGGCATTTGATTTGTCGTTTAC
The DNA here is from genome assembly GCA_030522785.1 of Platygaster equestris. NCBI lineage: Eukaryota > Metazoa > Arthropoda > Insecta > Hymenoptera > Platygastridae > Platygaster > Platygaster equestris. The sequence continues at coordinate 11,947 of JAPYZK010003882.1, forward strand.
ACTTTGTTAATATCTCGATTCTGCGTTATCGTCAACGAAGATCTGTATTTTATAGTTTTTTACTGGAATTAATGCATTATGCTTTTGTAAAAAAAAAACTAATTTATTTCAAAACCTTTGGGAAATAAAACGATGCATTATTTATACAAAAACGAATGTTTTTTATTGAAAAAAATGTCGTGAGTTTCGATTTTGTAAATCTTGGAAGTCTTAGGTTTTTAATTGCATTGTTTTTTGATATTTTTAATCATTTTCCGTAACTCAATCACACAATGTATTATAATTTTTAACATCGTTAGTATTTTTTTGGAAAGGTGTGAATATTATTATTTCACATTTACAAATATAATAAAAAAACATGAACATGAACAATATGATACGTATAATAGACAAAGGAAAAAAAATTTAAAGTTATAGTGCAATCATGGTTCAATTATTTTAGTAGTCTTCTTTCAAAATGATTTTATTTTATTCAAACCATGTAAATGTTTATAGTATTTTCTGATACATATTCCAGGCATAAAAAATCGCGTTCAAACACATAATTTTCAATTTTCATTTTAAAAAACATTAAATGCGAATGCTTTCAAAATGTTTTTCATTTTTTTTTTTTTTTTTTTTTTTTTTTTTTTTTTTTTTTTTTTTTTTTTTTTTTTTTTTTTTTTTTTTTTTTTTTTTTTTTTTTTTTTTTTTTTATAGTATTTAAAAGTTATAGTTGAAAAAAAACTCATTTTGAACATCATATTATAAAATAATTGATTTCATTTTCCAAAAATTTCGGTCTCTACCAAGCACATAGCCAGGGAGGGGGCTGAAGCCCTCCCCGAAATTCTGGAAAATTTGAAAAATCTAGCACATTGCCTAAAAGTATATTTAGAAAAAACAAAGTTGAAAAACACTAATTTTCACAATTGTCAAAACTTTCGATAAATTTGATAATTTTCAACATTTTCAGCATTTAAAGATTTTCAACAATTTTGGGCATTTTCAGAGTTTGGAGGATTCCGAGAATTTTCGATGTTTTTATAAGTTTAAAAATTTCAAAAATTTCGGAAATTTCGAAGTTGTAAGAAAGTTTTAAAATTCTAAAACTGCATAATATTTTCATAATTCTTGAAATCACGAAAATTTTACGAATTCCTGACATTTCGAGAAACTTAATAATTTGGGATATTTCTAACATTTCAAATTTTCAACAATTTTGAGAATTTTGAAAAATCGAAGTATTTTAACAGTTTAGGAAATTATTGAAATTCTGAAAATTTCAAGAAACTCAAAATTTCCATAAATTCCAGAGATTTGTAAAAGTTTCGAGAATTCTGGAAATTAACAATATTTTTATTATTTTTAAAATTACGAAAATTTTACGTATTCTTCACATTTCGAGAAACTTGATTACTTGGAAAATTTAAAGATTTTTAATAATTTAAAGAATTTCGAAAGTTTTTAGTTTTTTTTTTTTACAATAGTTCCAAAAATATTAGAAATTTCAGACATTACAAAAGTTTCGAAAATCTTGAGAACTAAGGCAATTTCTATAATACTAAAATTTGGAAAATTTCACGAACTTCCAAAATTTTGAAAAATTGTTGTTTTCTTGGCACATTTTCATTATATTTTAAGATTTTCGACTACTTTGATGAATTTCAATGTTTAGAGGATTTTCAGAATTGTCAGATTTTCGAAAATTTGTATAATTCCGGAGATTTAAAGAAGTTTTACACATTCTGAAAATTCACAATACTTCGATAATTATTGAAGTTCCTAAAATTGTACGAATTTCTGGAACTTTGAGAAACTTGAATTATTTGGATATTTTATACATTTCAAGATTTCCAACAATTTTGCGAATTCTCGAAGTTTGGAGTATTTCAAGAATTTCAAAAGTTTAAAGAATTTTTACAATTTAAAGAAGTTAAAAAATTTTGGAAACTTCAAAGATTTGAAGGAAATCAGAAAGTTCTGAAAATTCTGAGAACTCATGAAATTTTCATAATTCCCCAATGAAACTTCACTTTTCAAACTTGTTGAATGAATTTCAAGTAATCTTGATTTTTAACAATCTCGCGAATTTTTAAAGTTTGGAGTATTTCGAAAATACCAAAAGTCTAGAGAATTTTTAAAATTTAAAGAATTTCAAAAATTTTGGAAATTTCAGAGATCAGAAAGTCCGAAAAATTCTAAGCAATAATGAAATTTCCATAATTCCCTAACAAAAATTTACTTTTCAAACGGGTTAAATGAATTTTGAGTAAAAATCTTAGCCCCCTCCGAACGAAATTTCTGGTTACGTCCTTGGTATCTATTTTCAAGACCAAAATATTCTCCAACCAAAAATTAAACAAAAAATTATCCACTTTCATACAGTACGCTGCCACCGAATTTTAAACACTTTCCTTAATCGCTACGATAATTCTATCCGACTCGCATATTTTTTAAAATATTTTTGCTCCAAGTATTTTAAAATTTAAATCAAATTGCACGAAGTAGTTTGATGACGCGATTTTCCATTTTTCGACAGCCCCAAGCCCGCGCAGCACTGATCTGGTCGTATGTACATTTGCGAAGTTTCCACGTTGCTTTTGGCTCTGCCACGCGTTTCGCTCGGGCCGAATTTTTGCACGTTTTTCGAAGTTTCTTCTTTTCTTTCGTCGAATCCAATCGTGTTCATTTTCACTTCCGGTTTTGCGTATACTCCTGACGAACAATCCCGGGACGACAGACTGTCTCTGTGCAGACGGAAATGTTCTTCTGTTTCGCTCAGCAACGATCCGAAAATTTCGGATGGGTTGTGAAAACTCGCTGTTCCCACAGAATTTGACCTCAGTTCTGAAAAGGGCAAATGATGGATTTTTTGATGATTTTTAAATTTTACAAGGGTAAAATTTAAAGTTACCAATTTAAAGCCATACGAGAAATTTCGAAAACTTGCGAACTTCGGAAACTTCAGGTTATCTAATTTTTTGAACTTTGAAAATCTTCTGATATTCATGGAAATTTGCAAAAACACTTGAAAAAAGTAGACATCGATGTTCCCAGTCAGTTTTTGTTTTAATTAGAAATTAAAATGTTTTTTGAAAAAAAAAAAAAAAATCCACCGAGCCGGGAGTCGAACCCAGGACCTCCCATTTTCATGTCGCGTGCTCTAATTGAAATTGGGAGGTTCTGGATTCTATTTCCGGCTCGGTGGATTTTTTTTTCTCGCAAAAAACATTTTAATTGCTAATTAAAACAAAAACTGACTGGGAACATAGAAAAACATGGATTTTGTTTTGAATCAACAACCCAGTGATAAGAATAAACGTTTTTAAATATAATATCATGTTTAAATGTTAATTAATTATTAATAAATAATTATTAATTAATTATTAATTATTAATTCATGGAAACTTGCAAAAACCCTTGAAAAAAGCAGACATTTCCAATTCATTTTACCATTTTGCAAGGGTAAAATTTGAAGTTAAAAATTTAAACCATACGAGAAATTTCGAAAACTTGCGAACTTCGGAAACTTCAGGTTGTCAAATTTTTTGAACTTTGAAATTCGTTCGTAAAACCTTTTGGTATTCATGGAAATTCACAAAACCCTTGAAAAAATCCATTTGACCATTTTGCAGGGGTAAAATTTAGAGTTAAACATTTAAAGCCATACGAGAAATTTCGAAAACTCGCGAACTTCTGAAACTTCAGGTTGTCGAATTTTTTGAACTTTGAAATTCGTTCGTAAAATCTTCGATATTCATGAAAATTTGCAAAAACCCTTGAAAAAAGCAGACATTTCCAATTCATCTTACCCCTTGCATCCGAAATTTTCGTCGGCGAATTAGTAACGGATCTGCGAGCGACGTCTTGAAAAGTAATAGGAGAGTACATTCTTCTGTCCTCACTCACAACGTTTGCCGAAAGCGTTGGTGAAGATACTCTCGATTCTTTTCTCGATACAGATTCTGCACAACTTCTTTGATTGTAACTTATACTCGAGGCCGAAGGTCTTTTTTCCGACGCTCGAGTCACCCACTGGGGAGGCTCTTGGATAATTATTCCCTTCGTTAGTCTCGATCTATTTTCCTTTCTTTTCAGCCAATATGTTTTCATGACACCTAGTCCGACAAAAATTTGAGCAGTAGTAAATCATGACGAAATTTCGATTAGTTTTTGTAAGTTGAGTAGTTTCTTTTATTTGAACAAAAATTAGAGATGGATTGTTGGTTTAACCTTTCCCTTTGACTTGAATTTCTCCTCTTTCTTCGACGGCGAACGACGGTGACAAAGCTTCTCGCGTGGAATGAGAAATATGAATATGCATAGCGTCGCTCGTGGCTTCCATTCGAGAAGCTGTGTTTACGGAATCCCCGAAAAGACAGTAGCGAGGCATTTTAAGGCCAACTACTCCGGCCACCACCGCGCCGCTATGAATTCCCACTCGAATTTTCAAGTGTTCGCCTTTGAAAAATATATTATTTGAGTGGGTGGACAGTTTATTTGAGAATTTTCCGGATTTTCGAGATTCGTGTGTTTTTTATGATGATGTAGAATTTTTGATTCTTGCTTTCTGAAGATTTCGTATTTCGGTTTGTTCGGTTTTTGTGGTCTTTGAACCTTGAACTTCAGATCCGAAAATTTTTGAGAGCCAAAAACATTGAGTTTAGTACAAAACTTGTTTAATTTTTAAATACTCCATCTGTCGAAGAAGTCGAAATTCTCGAACTTGGGATTCACAGTTTTTCAGACGCAGAATTCTTATTTTTAATTTTTGAAAGTTTACAGAATTGTGGATTTTTTAATCCGACCCTAGCCAGTTCAGGGCGACGAAAAATTTCTCAGAAATCCACATTTTGAATTTAAAAAAAAAAATTGTTTAACTTTCCAAATCGTTTGAAAAACTCGAATTTTTCAAAATTTTCGAGGAACTCAAAATGTTTGCAATTTTTGAACAATTTTGAACTCAATAAATTCCAAAAAATTTTAGAATTTATGTAATTTCCTAAGAACTCAAAATTTTCGGAATTTCCGAACAATTTCCAACTGAATACATTCCAAAAAAATGTATAATTCATGTAGTTTCCTAAGAATTCCAAATTTTCGAATGTTTCAAAAATTACAATTTTGATATTAAAATAAAAACATACAATTTTTAAATCTTTCGAAAAAATTAGGGTATTCATATTTTTAAAAAAACACATAAAATTTTACGAAATTTTCCAAAAAGTTGAAGATTTTCAAACTTTTCAAAAAACTTGAATTTTTTGAGGAACTCAAATTCGTAAATTTTTTAAAAATGTCAACATTTTTCAAGTTTGGAGGAAAACATCAAATTTTTACAATAAAAAGGAATCTAAATTTCAGATCTTTTCCAAAAACTAACATTTTTTGAAATTTTCGTAAAACTCTACATGTCAAATTTTTCGAAAAACCCAAAATGTTCGAATTTTAAGAAAAATCTTAAAATTCACGAATCTGTTGTTGAACTACAAATTGTCGAATTTCCGAAAATCTCCGAATTTTTTCATAAAAAAACAAAAAAATTAAAATTCACGAATGTTTCTAAAATCTAACAGTTTCCAAAATTTTTGAAAAAACTCCAACATTTCAAAATTCTCAGAAAACCCGATATTTTTAAATTCCGAAAAAACTTCAAATTTTGAAAATTTCTGAAAAACTCAGAATTTTCGTATTTTTAGAACTCAAATTTTGCAAATTTCGCAAAAAACGACTAAAAATAAAATTATCGAAGATTTTTTAAGCATATCAAGTTCGTTCTGAATGCATATTCAATTAATTTTGTTTGAAAAACGTTGTGAAATTAATTTTTTTAATGATTTTACTGACTCAAGCGTCGCCTAAACATCGCCTTTTGGAGACATTTTGGCGTCGAAATCTCGTCGCTCCCAGCTGGCTAGGGGAAATCTCAAGTGAAGTATTGACATGTACAAACTTCAGTCCGAAAGAAATGAAAACTTGAAAATTTTTGAACTGGTGCTTCATTAAATTGAAGAATGATAATTTATCAATAATTCAATAATTTGCGAAATATGAGTAAGTTATCCTAAAAAGTATAATGGTCATTCCAGGCTCAATTTTTAGCTAATCAGAACCTAATTTCTGACCGTATATATTCAATTTTCGAGTTTTCTTATTGTGCAGACACTTTCAAATTTCGATTTATAAAGCTGTGAGCATGCAATCGACACAAGTTTTGCGTTTTTTCATGAAAAATTAATGAATTTGTGATTTGGAGCCGAAATTTTACGATGTCTTCGTATTTAAGGCAAAAAATGGACTTTGTCGATGAATGATTGTTTTTTATGAACATTAACCGGCTACTCAAATACTGAGAAAATGAGATAAAACATGATCATTTTTACCAGTTGAACGATCTTTCAAGTCTTGAATAGCTTCGACCATATCGAGAGCCATGTCACAAACTCGATCCGCGTGATCGTTTTGTTTGACTGGTGCTCCAGAAACGACAATATAAGCATCTCCTATGGTTTCCACCTGTTCAAAGTAAAACAATCCACTAAGAAATGTATATTTCCAAATACTATCCAGTATAAATTGGACAATTCCCACGTTTTTACGTTATGTGCCCAGATAGAATTTGCATGATTGAGTCAATTTTTGCCACCCTATTAACTCGAAAAGAACCCAATTAGTTTTTTTCCATTCTCTTCGGTTCGACGTATAAAATTTTCAAAAAATCCGGAATTCGACATATATATATGTATAGTCATAATGAAGCATGGACAACTACGCGACTGTCTTTTTCTCTCTCACAAGAGCAGTCGTTTAGTGAGAGAGAGAGAGCAATAGCATCACCCATCCATGGTCATAATAAAAAAATTCAGAATAGCCAACTTTTTAACCTTTATTTCTTAAAATTAGCTGAAAACTAATAAAAATATATAATTAAAATAATGATTACTTTGTAGACTTGATTTCTCTCTGTCAGTGTGTCGAACAAAGAATACATCGCGTTTAGCATAGAAACAACTTCCATAGGCGATATACGACTGCAGATTTCGGTAAATGTGACGACGTCCGAAAAAAGTATGGACACACTGTCGAACATCTGCAATGATATTACAGATAAGGAGCTGGAAATGAAAATCGGTTCATAAAGCTCATTTTTTTCATGCTGTCGATAGGAAAATAAGCCTTATTGAAGTTGTGAGTTAGACGGATTTTATTTCCAACACTTTGAATTTTTACGATTTTGGCACTTTTAAACTTCTGAATTCATTTATATTTCAACTGTGCTATAGTTGAGTGTTGAGTTTTGAATTTACGGACTTTATATCATTATCAACTTTTGATTGAGCAAAATACGTATTTACTTTGAAAATAAACGAAAATTTGAAATTTAATAAATTCAAAAAGTTTGATAAATTACAATTTCATTGAATTTGAATTTATTGGATATTATGAGAGTTGAATAATATATATTATAATGAATCTGATATATCATAATAAATTTGATATTAACCATGATTTCATTAAATTATAATGCACTGAATATTCATTATGATTTTATCGAATTATAATCAATTGAATATTAAGAATTATTTCACTAATTTAGAATTTATTCAACATTGATCATAATTTTATCAGATTATGATTTAAATTCTATGAGAAACTGATGAAATTTCATCAGTTGAATGAATGAATTGAATTCTACGAAACATTTTTCAGAACATTTGGCATATTTCAACGACACTTGAAAATTATTTTTCCAACGATTTTGTTTAACAAAGGAAATTTTTGACGTTAAAGATTCATCTTTGAAAACTTTTGAATCTTTGGATTTTTAAACACACAATTTTTACGAGTTTTTAAATTCAAATCAACTTTTTTTCTATTTTTACATTTTCGGTTTGAATTTTTTTTTTAATTTCAGGGAATAATTAAATTTCTACATTTTTAATAGCGTCAATTACAAAATCCACGGATTTGCCGTTACGATGAAGTTTTCGATTTCGATTATCTCAAAATTTCTTATCCTGCGATTTTAATACATCTCCGTAAATTCATGATTTTTCGAACTTCAAATTCCACATTTCATAACTATTTATCAATTCAAGTGTTTATATTTTCAAACAATAAAATTTATGATTGCACAAACTCTATGACTCTCAAAAAGTCCGAAAAATTTAATTCGTGGTTTTTGTTGGAAATTAGATCGAAAATGCATCGTTTACCTCGCATGTGTCTATTGGACTTTCCCCATTTCTTAACCGATCAGCCACTTGTTTCGGTATCATTTGATAAAGCAATTCGTCGGTCCTTCGCATCTCCTCGTCCAATTTTCTCATTGATTCTTCGAGTTTCTTGCTTTTCAACTGTTCTTGATCCAGGGCTAATTTGAGTTCTACTGATTGTTGAGTACCAGCGAGCATGAGATCTCTATTTTCGTAATATAAAAAATATTTTCTGATAGTATTCAGTCAATTTTTTTTTACAGTTCAGGAACGTTTTTGAACTTTTGATGAATTTTTGAAATTTACTGTTGTCAATTTTCTCCTTCGAAGATTTTTTTCGTATTTCCAAAAAATATTTACGGATTTGAGAATTCGTGTTTCTTTTAATGAAAAATTCGGATTATTCGGTGAGTCCTCAAATTCATCAAGTATTTTTGAATTTATAGTATCCAAATACTTCCAATTCATTTTAATTTCACCTGCTGAAATCGTGCATGGAAAGATCGTTGATGTACAATCCAGTTGATATCAAAGCATTGAGATCAGGCATAACTGGGGTTCCCAAGTACATCATCATTCTCCAATTATCCATGTAAATCATCTGACCTGTCATTCACAACACCAAAAGGTACATTTAGAGTGTTTTGATCACTAAAATGCATCAACTATGCTTATTGCGATGGAAATCGAAAATTTTCGAATTCAACGACCTCACGAATTCCGACATTTTTTACGAATGTTTTTCTAGTGACCTGAGTTGAATTCTATTTTTTTTTTGTAGGCGAAAACCTTCGAAATATCCTCCTATTTTGTTTATTTATGCAAAATACCTTTCAATCTCAAATTTTTTTCATCTTGGGTATCCCGTTCTACTATGTTCAATAGCATACTCCCTCTCCTGTTATTGTTATTGTGAGTACTTTCAATAATGACTGGTTCTACTGACAGCAACTCGAATATATTGTTCGTTCTGTTCAAAATCTGCAAAATTTGAAGAAATGGTGAAGTTTTCTGGGTTCAGTTACGTATTAAGAAAGTAACTTGAATTACACCTCATTTCTTCCCTAGTGATTGTAGTTTTTATAAGAACAGGCAAAATTTTTATAAAATCAGTCAATTATTTATAAAAATTCGTTTTTTATAAGGTCGATTTTATAAAAGTTTTATAAAATTTTCAATTGTTATAAAGTGGTTTTATAAGAACGTTGTAAAAAAAAGTTTTTTCGTAAAATCTGTCAAGATTTTCATACAATTCATCTGTTTTTTTATAAAAACAATTGAAAGCCTCTAAATTTTTTTATAAAACCTTCATTTTTATAAAAACTTTACGATTTTTATAAAAATTTTTATATTTTTATAAAAAAAAAACTTTCCTGATGTAAAGAACTTCTCTTATAGTAATATTTAATACGTTTTTATTACACAAGGTAATAGAAAATCATGTTCGTAACGTTTTTTAGAAATTATAAAACCCAAAAGCATATGATTTTATAGGATTTGAAAATTCTTCAACTCAAATTGAAAAAAAAAGCATCCAAATTGACATAGATTTGATGGACAAGAAAGTTGACTATCAGATTTCTGATTCAAAGGTCGCGCAAGTTCAAATCCCGCTGCTTCCAAAAAATTTTTAAATTTCTTTCGAAACGAAATTTGAGCTAGAACCTCATAAACTGATAAAAAATGGTATATACACTAGCAAAATGATCCAAAAAAGGTTAGAAAAATTTTTGCATATTTTTAAAAATGTTGAAAAAAATTTTTATAAATAAAACTTTTTTTTATAAAACTTTCATAAAACCACTTTATAAAAAATGAAAATTTTATAAAACTTTTATAAAACCGACCTTATAAAAATTTTGATAAACATTTTTTATAAGGTTTTTATAAAAACTAGTATCACAATTTTCTACTTTTATAATTTAGATCAATTTCTAATTTTACTTTTCAAGTTCTGGAATAATTTATCAGTTATGAATTCAACGTTTGTGTAATTTTCTTTAACAAAATACACTCACTGATTGAAATTTGAACGCGATCAGCGGCTTTATCAAATCGAACCAATGAGTTATTTTTTTCCCAATAAGGTCTGGAAGTATCACCATCAGTGAATTTCCAATGCTTCTTATAACCATGTCAGACCTGTAACATGTTAAATTCGTATAAAAGCTGAACAATCAAACAATTATTTTTTTAACTGAACAATTTTTGAAGTTTCTGCGGAATTTTCCAGGATTCACAGTCTCGATTTTATTTACGAAAATTTTTGTAATTTCTGATAATTGACGAAAATATCTGAGAATCAGAATTCTGATTTCGAAAAACTGAAGTTCTCAAATTCCAGTTCAGAATTCTGAAAGTTAGAGATAATTACCCAAAAACAATACAAAACGGAAAAATTTCGAAAAGCACGGCAGCCCCGATGGGCAAATGCTTTTCTTCGCGGGTCATGGCAAGAGAAGCTAAAGTGAAAGCCCTGTTGTCGAACGTCAATTGAAACGTGACGTGGATAGTGTCAAAAAGTAATTCCTCTCTGACGAGATCGATTTTCAAATCTTTGTTGTAAAAGTGACGAGCCACTTCTCTTATTTGGCCCATTGTGTAGTACACGAAGCCTCGACGTTTGCTTCTGTAGTGAAGAGTCAGACCTGTAATAATTCGATGAAACATGAAAATGAGAGCAATAATGATCGATCATCGATTATAAACTGAACGATGAATCACACAAAAATGACTATAAGAAAATTTGACCTTTGAATATAAACTCTAGACTGTGCAAGAGTAGAAGATGATTAAATGAAATCATCATTAATTTCATCGACCATGAATGAAATCGGAAATTATTCAAGAATTGGTGGTCATTTTTGAAAATGTACTTGCATATTCCGATACTGGAACACTCGAATTTTTGAATGTATATTTGAAGACGTTATGAGGATTTTGGAAAAATGGTTTATTTTACCGTGTCGAGTCTCGTTTTCGCAAATGAAACTCGGCGCTTTCATTCTCGGATACGAAAATTTGAGATACTCGTGAAGATTGTCGAGTCCGTTCAAAAAATCTCTCACGTGACGACCCAAAACGGATAATACTCTATCATAGCCGTATTGACCGACAAACCCCACAAAATGTAAACCCATGTGATCGAAGAACTCTCTTTCCGAAATACCTAGAACCTACAACAGATCGAAATCTCTCATGGAATATCACGATTTTTGATGATTACTCTGATTGTATGGATTCTACACAATTAGATACGAGTAGATTTGATGGTATATTCTATACTATTGAATGTACTTTTAATTTTAAATATTTTTTGCTCGATGCCTGATGAAATTCAATAATAAAATAAAATTGCTGTTTTGGCAATAATTCGTGGCTTCATGAAAGAAATATCAATTTAGTTATAATTTTCTAAGTTATATTTTTTTTAAGATTTATGAAAATGTATGGTAGCTTCCAAAGTTCTTTTTGAAAATTATTCAAAATTACCGAAACTGAAAATTTCGAGAAATCTTCGTAA
>JAPYZK010003883.1:0-16233 GCA_030522785.1 Platygaster equestris
TAATTTTCGTTAAATGTCGAAACCGAAAGTTAAAATGTCGATCGTAGGATTGAAGACCAATATTATACGTAACAATTTTAATTGTATTTCGAATTTTTAGGAGTGCACTGGCCGAGAATCACAAAACTTGATGTAATTTTCCTGATGCTCCAAAAATGAGTTTAGCTTGAAAAAAAGTATATCAAAAACGTAGGATTAGAATAAGAAAAAAAAAAAAAAAAAGAAAAAAAAGAATCGTGAATCTCGGGGATTTATGTATATACGGTGAATCTTATATACATAAATTAAGTACAACATTACAGAAACAAAAATTAAAAACCAAAGAAATACCATGACGTATGAACTCGATCTGTAAATCTGTAAACTGCAGCATGTGTCAGTTTTTTCTATTCGGAATATATTTAAAAATCTTCATCTCATGAAAGTGCAGAATTTGTTTCCGTAACAAATCAGAAAAAAGATGAGGTAAATAATAAACAATAAGAAAATGTACAGTAAAAGGTGAAAAAAAATTCACATTTTTTTGCATATGTCCCCTGCGTCCGCCCCTGGTAATAATGCATAAATAATACAGAGCAGATTAATGCACGAAAAGATGGAGGAAAAAATTAAACAAATAACATGAATTGATGCTAATCGCTGCAGATGCAGGATAACAGCAGCTCGCTGTTTTTGCTCGTCGATTGCTCATCAACGGGAAACATTAATGTCGATGCCTCTCTTAATTTTGGCTCTTTTGCGCATCGTGCGGGAAGATTGTTTTTTTCGCCCGATCGTATAAAACAATATTATGCAAATTGCAACTTTCCGCGTTTTTTAATGGTCGTTGTAAATCACGCAGAGCAATTTTTTCGCAAAACGTTGTTGAGCAAACTGAATGCGCTGCAGAACTCGTTCGTGCTATTTATCTCGGGATTTGTCTGCAGCTTTCCACTTATTATTTCATGTGGGCCTAATAATGTCATGCATTTATGCGACATTGCGACGTGGGAAAATGAAAAAAACATTGGCGACCGATAATAAGTGAATAACGGAAACGGCATTTTCCTGCGTTATTTAAATACACTTTTGTTGATAATTATTAGCGTTAGACCAACGGTTTTTTCCTTCATCATTATAATCTATCACTTATTCATATTCTCAGATTCTCATTTAATTTTTGCTTCTACTAAATTTATCATTTTAGATTCCGGAATTGCAAAGTAATGATAATTCACCTTTATTTTTTCATGACTGCAGGAAACTTGTGAATTATTATTTCGAATATTACAAGTTGGAGATGATACTTTTAAAATACCGAATATTTGAATAAATTGTCAGTATTCATCGCGAATAGAATCAGAAATCGTAAAAATTTTCATAGGTAAAAGAACAATTTGTATTCACGCTTTTATAAACAATCTCTGCAAACAAAACGGAGAATTCAAAACGTGTGACCTTTTAAATTTATCGAACAAATTTTTCAACTCGATCAGAGTCAAGATTTTCGTAGTTTTTTTTCTTCTCAAAATCACGATCTATAAGATTTTAATAACTGCGATAAAAATGGGCGATTGCGATTCGAAATGGATAGTCGCGAAATGTTCTCAGATGAATTAATAATAACGAGCAGCCTGCTGCATGCGTGGTGCGTATTTTGCTATCCGTATATTAACTGCAAAACACACATGCATAAAAAGAACGCGTACGTAACCACGACCTAACCAACTGGAAATTTATATGAAACTCATCGCAGCATAATACTGCATCTCAATGTCGTGCATTTATTTCAATCACCGATGACTCGCCTCGCAAGCATTTTCGAGGGACTGCATGTAAACACTCCTTTTTCCGATTCCTTCTTTTACAATTTCAACAAGTTTCTCAATCTTATTGTGAAAATGTAATTTTTCCAGATCGCTTTTACGAATTAAGACTCGTGGCCAACAAATTTAATCCAATTTCCTCTTATCTCAGTTGAAGCGAGCCAACATTCGAATGTTTAAATCAGTCGGCTTTTGGCTACTGAAATACTGTGATTTTTCAGTGATCGACTGTTTGCGACGGTAAAATCAGTCTGCCTATGCTCACCATCATTAGTCGTACGTTAATGATCATTTTACCATAATAATTTTGAAATAATCGATCCCCTTGAGTTTTGATAAAATTTTTGTCGAAAACAAAGATTCATTTTCGAAAAATGCTAAAACGAATCTGTCAAGTAATTACTACTTAACTTATATCTTCCAAGTAGTTTTTACCTAATTATAAATTATAAAAAAAGCTCAGCAAACCACAAGAATTTTTTCTAAATTTATTTATACTAGAAGATGATTTTCTAATAAGTTTTTCGGGATCGAAAAAATTTTACTCGAATGGCAATCAATTCCTTCACATTTAAGTCAAGTATCTCGAAAACTTTGAAAATTTCAGACAATTCCAAATATATAATCTCCCAGGCTGTAATTTTTACGAAAACTCACCGATTATTCAGTCCACTTTTCCAGGGTAAGATCCTCCGAAATCACGCACTTCCAACGTACACTTTAACAATATTATAATTACCACATGTTTTTCTCGGTTCTGAAAATTTGTTTGACAAGAAAGGAAGGACAATGTTCTGCAGAGTTGTTTTCGGTCATAGAAAAAGCATCGAGGGGTTGATGATAAACATAGAAATGAAGCTTGCAAAGAGTCTCAGCTACCTTTATTTATAATCAAGCCCCAAGGATTGTGTTGTACCTTCCTTCGGATTTGCTGCTGAAAGAGTGGGACAAGACACAAGCAGTGCACGAAGTGGGAGGCAAAACTCGCACTTTCAAGGTTCCTTTGAAAAACCTCATCCATCCCCTGCAGGAATTACCGAAATTCCGAAAACACATCATCGAACGTCATGCCCAAATGACCATGACACTTTTTTCTCTAACTTGACACACACACAAAAAGCGACGAGAAAAAAAAGGTTTCACTTCAGTGAGCGAAAGTAACACACACACACACACACACACACATTCAGGAAATGAATACAAAAAAAAAATAAAATTAAGAAAACGAGCGCGGGGGGAGGCTAAAGAATGTTAATGTTTTTATATCAGCGCGAATAAAATTGCGACTGTAATGACGATGGGAAGAAAAAGAGAAAATACGTGTAATCCCCGTAGCATGTTATTATTACTCGTGCCGCGGTGCAGAGTTGTCGCATTGGATCGTATGAACGTTTCAATGCAAAGTTGGAAAAAAATATATTTCATTGTAGGTATTGAAAATGGGAGTATGAAGTGATGACACTGTTATTGGTTAAACGGATACAGGCAATGTAGTTTACAGTAGTAATTTTTCTACAAGTTAAAGATGTTCTTGTAAGTTAAATTATACTGTCAAGTTGAAGTTTAAAAAAAAAACAATAGTCGAGAAATTATATCAACGTATCATTGTTTATTCAGAAAATAAGACTTTTTCGAAATATGTAACAATTTCTCCATGTACGTACGAGAAAATACTTTAAATTACAAACACACATCAAAATTTGTCGAGACCCATGTAAACAATGAATAATTTTTAAGGAAATTCCAAGTAGCTGCTGTCAATTTCAATGAAATAATCACTTAACATTTCCTTCCAAATTCATCGACATTCTACCGAGTTTTGAGTGATGTCGTCGAAAATCCCGCAATTGCCCGAGAAGGAAAACATGGTAAGTTTTTTCGAATTTTCATAGATAATGAAAACTTTTCCAAAATTCATTGAATTCCTTCAAGTTTCTTGAAAAATTCAAAAATCCACAGAAAATCCACCATCGTTGTTAAAAAAATTAAAAATGAAACATTTTTCTCATCCAATTTCCAAAACTCCAAATAATGGACAAAATTATAAATTCGTTCGAATTTTTCACCATTACAAAAGTCGAGTTTTTTTAACATTGCAGAATTCAGAAAATTGTTGGACAAGTTGATGATAATTTCACCGACTAGATTGTTTGTAAAGTACAGTTTGTTCCATAATATATGAGTTATTTTATGATTAGACATTGAATAACCGCGGACGATGCACTGCAAAGCGAAGGTCGTGCCCAACAATTGACCCCTTTGAAAAATGTTGCCTCCTGCAGATGTGAAATCATGTTCCTTGCCAGAAATGTCATTCCTTTGGCTTTTCAATGAGCACGAAAGGACATGCAGTATACTCGCGTGGATTAAATGCATTTCGAAAAAGCGTTCGCGGATACATGACCTCGTTCTACGCAATCTCCGCGTTATCGATCGACGAACAGAGCGAAGAAGCTTTTTCATCCCAGATTGTACAATTGTACATGACCGCGCGGTTGTGTCGCGCCTCGGTCATATTTTCGTCAACATAAACAAATGCGATTTCTGCAAGTTGAAAACATTTTCGAAGCCTCTATAAAAAGGTGAAGGTGGCAGCTGCAGACATGGGAAAAGTGTCGCTATGCACTGCTGCAGCAGTTGGCTTTTGTCGGGATCCGTTATGGTGCGTGCGGTGGTGAAATTAGAATTCAATTCGAGCTTGGGGCTCTTGGTGGGGAAATTTCACAAATTGCGTGAATGAAGCGAAAAAAGATAGGATCAGCCTTCGGCAGGAATGCAGATGACGGAGATTGCAGTTGAATGGTCATTCAATGTCAGCTCGGGTTATTTCAACGCGTAAGTTGCTAAGCGCATTCCTCTTGAATAATCTTTCTTAAATTATTACTATTTGTGGAATCACCACTGTTTTGTTGTTGTCATCAGTAGTTTATTATCATCATCACTTTGAATTCAAGCGGATCGAAAACACGAGGAACTGAAACAAGTTACCATGCCTAACGGCAACAGCCCGTGAGCGTAACAATTTGCCCCGTGGATATAATAAAATCTCTATCGACACGAGTGAAAAAAATGTTCCTATCAAGTCCAGAAAAAGTTGTAAAATAACTTCCACCAGCATCAATTCGTCGTAAAGTTCGGTGTTATAGTTCAAGATCCAAGAGTAGTCGGAACTGCACAGACGATTCGGATCTTTTCTTACAGTATTTGGAAATTCGATTCGCAGCTCCACATAATTCCAGACAAATTGCAAAAAAAAAAAAAAAAAAAAAAAAAAAAAAAAAAAAAAAAAACTTTTATCCATTCGTCGTAGAGTTTGGTGTTGGTCCCAGGCCCAAGAATCAGAATCGTCAAGTATTTGACCATCTCCTAATTGTGTACTTTTTGTGGCGATCGCGACCAAACGTATGAAAATTCGATTTTTAGCTTCGCATAATTCCAGATGAAATTGAAAAACAAATCCTACAGATTTCTCAAAGAGTTTTGTGTCATTTAAACGGATCGCAGGCGCCGTTAGACAATATACTGCTGAAAAAAATAGCCCAATTAGTTCTCCATAATATGCTGCAGTATTGCATGGGTCCAAAAGACCTGGAAAACTTGGAAATGACCTGGCGGGTCTTTTGTTCATAGAAATGTCCTGAAGTATTTTGGGAAACTTGTAGTTCACTCAACTTTTACGCGAGATTTTTATCTCGTTGAATCTTTTAAATTTCACGTTTTTCCACTTTTGGACATTTTGCAGGTGTTTTTCGGAAAATTATTCTGTGCGTTAGATTCCAACTCATCAACATTGAAAATTTCGGAATCGACTTATTTTTTATTTCACTTCTTTTTGGAATAATAATATTTGCTGTATGTCACAATATTCAGATCTCCAAAACTTTGAAACTTAAAAGAATGTTTGTTAAATTACGTATCAATTCAAAATGTATGTCAGTTACATTGTGAAAACTCAAAAATTGGGCTGTGGTACGTTTTTCGTATAGTTTAAGTACTAAAATATGAAAAAGTGTTCAATAGAAAAAAGTACGCGAGTACATAACGTTATACGGTATATAACGGCTATAATTATAACGTTTCGTATTTTTCATGGTATAATCCAAAATCAGTGAATTCTTTTTAAACACAGAAAGATATTCCTCTGAAGATTGAAGTAGATGAAAATATGAGTCGACTGACCAATGATGTGGCAAGTTTCTTCCAATAAAGCCGAACAACCAGGAAATATTAACCCCCTCCCACCCCTCAGTTGAATCCCACATGACGCTATTTTCGCTGGACTGATCCAGATTTCAATACTTGCAAATATTTTCGCTGACTCGTTGTTACCCCATTTATTTGACACAAAATGTGCACTTTTTAGAATCAGAATCTTTTTAGAAGGTTTTGACCCTTAAAAAACCCTTAAAAAAGATCGAATTATTTTTTCGTTCGGAAAATATTTTTCACGCGAAAAATGCATTTCTTTATGTTTTCAATAAATGAGTTCCTTAAAAATGAGCGAATCCCCGTCATCAAGTGTCCGAAATGAAGGTTTTTGAATTGCATAGAGATCCTTTTACATATTCCATAAAAAGTAATGAAGAAAACATCCTTGGCCCTCAATGGCCCGCAAGGGTGATGCCTCCCTAATGATGATAAATTCGTAAATTTACTATTATCGGGTGAAAATCATAATTACATTAAGTGCACAGAGCTCATTTTCTAAGCTTGGCATTACGGAGACTTTGGAACCCGTTCACCTTCGATTACGTATACAATATACATATAATGCATTTACATATCGCGGTGCACGTCACATGTTCGGTTGCGAGATAGGTTGCGAAGTTTATAACGAATTGTGCAGAATAGATAGCGTGGTCCAGCGGTATGCACGAGAAGTGCAGTGGACATAACGCGAGCGGCGCACTACTTTCAATTATCAGTACCTGCATCTATCATCAATGATATTTTTTACTTCAACAGCCGACACATTGCTTTCAATGGAAATATGCCGAGAACGGGGAATCATAATGTTCACAATATATTACGTATAACAATTGGATCGTCTGTTTCATTATACATGTATTAATTTTTATTGAGATAACAATTTTTACAACTTTCCAAAATTGTGTACATCTATGGAAACTTTCAACTTGGAATTACTGAATATAATTAAGAAATGTTGATATCCTGGTCGATTTGATCGAGGGATTGGAAATTGGAATTTATTTTCTGCTGAATTAATACACACTCTAGCCTTATAATCGTTGGGGATAAAAAGAGCTGGCAGGTGTAAAACTTGAGCCATTAATCAATTAAACGTATTAATTTATTAATTTTAAGATCGAAGTAACACTTTAGATCTGAAATTTACTTCGTTTTTGCTTGAAAGCAGCCAAAAACTGCACGCCATGAAAGTGATGCCATCGAATTCGATGGCACTTACTTTCCCAGACAATTAATGTATGGTACATTATAAGTTGAATAAGTTGTTGATGATAATTAATATTATTGCTAGTTTATTCGAATAAGCTGGCGCACTTGTTTCGCATTCCGCGCTCATAATAATAATGTATTTATGTAGATATATTATATAATAAGGAGGCACGCCTTGCACATCGGAATAAATTGGATCGAGTAGCGATCCCGCAACCCTGCTGACGCTGCAGATATGACGACCGCGCGTACAACATATAGCAACATATAGTAATTGTGATGGTCATTCGCTCGCGGTTACATTGCAGGGATCGATAATATGTGTGTTACTGTGCATGAGCTGCAAAGCTGCAACGCACCAATAACGTTGCGCTTACATTAATATGTAATAATACATTCAATGAACAACGTCGATGATGACGACTTTATACTCTCTCGGAAGATATAAATTCTCAGTTTCAAGGAAGTCAACTTCATAGAGAACGAAGGTTTTTCCTGGTTAATTTTGATGATCGATGGAGATCATGATGATTGTGGGTACTTGTGCGAAGTTTAAAAAACCGCATTATGTTTTTTCGTTATTTTATGTCAACGTGACTCGTTTTTTTCGAGCTATTTTTATCATGTGCAACGTTTTTAACTTGAAAAAGCATTTTTCACCAAGTCTGCGTGTGCTAAAGTTTTAATTGGATTCGAATCTAGAGAATTATTTTCTTCAAATATACGCGCCAAATAACCAAACAACTGGTCGAATTACAAAACTAGGATGTCCAAATTTCAACTCTGGTGATTGAATTGTTGAAATTTTTTCGTTTCGACATCGTGAACATAATAAAGGAATCAAATTCGTATATTTTTGAATTTATAACCTTTCAAGTTGTCTAGCTGTTGAATTCCCAAAATTCATCATTTTCTATTACTTGACGCAATGTTCTACCGCGGTCTTAATTTTTTAAACATGCTGCGAATTTACTTAAATATGTTTGGAATACTTAGATTGCTGAATTGAAATTTTGGAATGGAAAAATCGCGGTAGCCAGAAATTGCTGGATGTCTAAATAAGGTTTTTATTGTTATTCCAATCGTCAGAATAATGGATTCTATCAGTTCGGAGTATATGATCGTTTGACGATTTCAAAACTTGTTAAATTCAAGATTGACCATTCAGCGTATACGTAAATTCAATGTAATCAGAAAAAGTAGCTGAGCGAACCTCCGATTAAAATATCGATAATAACGAGTGGAATTTATTGTGATAAATATATGTTTGCAGTAGTCAACGATGTCGGAAGCATAGCTAGAGATAATAAACATAAAAGGGATTGACAAGAAATGGGCTCACTGCCAAACCTTCACGAGTTGTCGAAGCAGGCCAAGTTGGAGTCAAGTTGCTGCAGTGGGGTACAGCAACAAAAGCTGCAACAACAACAACAACAACAACAACAACAACAACTCAAGCTTCAGCAACAGCAACAGCAGCCCAAGGGAACCACGAGCAGAGATGGAAGTAATTAACTCGTTCGTCATCATCAAAAAATCTTACATCAATCTGAAATTGACACTTTATTCAGTATAACTTCAATGGTCATTTTCAAGCAATTTTATGGCTTTTCTTGCAATGCAACCCGACAACTTTTTCGAGTCGTGTTTTTATCGGACAAGATTTTTACACCGCGAGTACGTAAAAATGTGACCAGTCATGAATTGGAGCTGCAAGTAATATTTAAAAACTTTCGAAATGTTTAAAAATCACGGACGATCGCGGGCGGTTACACTGCAAGGGAATTCGTAAAAATCGATGTAAAATGATGAATTAAGAATGAAAACATGAATAGTCGACGTCGTTTTGGATGTTGATGGTAGTGTGTATAAGTGCAGTGATGATTTGTTGTGAAAACCCAGGGCACTGCACGCTGCACAGTCACCAAAGCAGCAGCAGGCTTTGGGAGAACGAGGCGATGATGGAGCACATGGGCACATACTCTCCGATCTCGTGGCGCTCGACGCGGGCGTCGGCGGTCTTGTCCTGGAGGAGGCACGACTCGTTCAACTCGTCGGCCGGGGCGTCCTCGGTGAGGCGACTGATAGCGGCGGTGCAGCGAGCGGCGCCTTCCTCGGGCCCGAGGCCGCCGAAGAAAGCGGTCCTGCGCCACTGCGCCGCGCTCCTCCTTGGCCACGCGATGGCCTCGGCGGCGATGCTTCCGATCTTGCCCCTCCAGGCAGCTCTCGGGGCGATGGGCCTCGAGGGCTTCCATCACCTCCACGCCAGCAGCAGCAGCAGCAGCAGCAGCAGTAGCAGCAGCAGCAGCAGCAGCAGCTCCTCCTCCTCCCTCGGTCCTGCCCTCCTCGCTTTCCTCTACGCTGTCGCCACTCTTGCAAGGTTTCACTTAATCCCCCCCTACCTCCTTTCAATCAATTCTTACTGACCATTATTATTTCAACAATCTTCTATTCCACCTGCAAAGCTTGATGCCACATCTGGCTGCATCCTCGAAATAATTCGAATATGCATTTTAAAACTCATCAATTGTCGTCAGCTATTCGATTCTGAATGGGCGAAACTGACGATGATTGCGGATCCCCCTTCTTTGATTCGAAAATTCCTTGTATTGAAGGGACACTCGCGTTCTTCGACAAGTATTTCGCTGTTGATATGCGTATCTTATTTTAAAAGCAAATTTGAGGCCGAGAGGGCATAAATTAAACGTACAGTGTTGACTTTTGTCGCAGCTGCTTCGCGCCCCTCCTCATCCAGCTCTTGGGCACGAATCTCGCGATCATACTCGGACACGTTGTGACAGTCGTCTTCGTCGGCGCGCACCTCGTCCACCCCCGCTGGTACATCCTGCTCCCGAGCTACGCCTTCCTCGGCGCGTGGCTATCTCTCGGTTTCCTCGCTCGGACTTGCCAGGTCAACGCTTCCGCTACTAACCTGGCCTACGTTTGCGAGGAAGACCCCGAGGATCCCGACGACACTCGCCGGGAATGCCTTCTACGTCGCCTCAACCGCGCCATCAAACTCGCCGAAGACGTTGGCCTGGCATTTGGTAATTGAAACACGTACACTGCGCAGCTATATATGATACGTTTCTATTAGGTAGCCCATTTGAGACATCCACTGCACCTAATATAAGGTAGTGCAGATCAGAGTAAAAAAAACCACTGACTTTCTGCAGCGGCAGCTCTGCCTTTTAATATGATTGATTGATAAGTATTATGTAATAAGTAAGGCCCTGCACGCAGGCTGCTTGATCGCCTTGATCTTGCTGCGAATGAGTTCGTCGGAGTCGCAGAACGAGTCGCTGCCGAGCGAGTCGAACGAGCTGATGTGCGGGGCCGAGTACTGCCCTGCACCAGAGCCTCAGCAACAGCTCCTGCGGCCCAACGAATCGAGTGGTCCCGCTATTCCGTACGGGCCCTCGACGATGATGCTCAGCACTTGGCTGGGATTGAGCCTCTTGGCTTTGGGCCTTTCCTGCGCATTCCTCGACTCGCGCATGAAGGAGCCCCAGCTGCAGCAGAGCGGCGGCGGCGGCGGCGGCGGCGGCCTCCCTCTCCTCCTCAAGTCCGTCAAGCGCGCTTTTCAGGATCCCAAACTGCAGCTCGCCGCGCCTCTCAATCTCTTCATCGGCCTTTCGATAGGCTTCATCTTCGCCGATTTCACGCAAGTTCGTTTCGACTTACGTATACTCGTTATTATTAGCTATCAAATTATAATAGACGACTCGTAAATGGAAGGAACATCACTAAACTGCCGTCACGACTAAT
Organism: Platygaster equestris; assembly: GCA_030522785.1. Classification (NCBI taxonomy): domain Eukaryota; kingdom Metazoa; phylum Arthropoda; class Insecta; order Hymenoptera; family Platygastridae; genus Platygaster; species Platygaster equestris. The sequence continues at coordinate 10,992 of JAPYZK010003883.1, forward strand.
AACTAAAATTCGATCGAAACATTTAACATCACTCATTCTAGTATCTACTGCCTAGAGTAGTGGATATGTTTGTTAGAATAACAGGTCAATGCGATCATCAATAAGTAGATAATGAATATTGCAATGCATTCCATTAATCATGGGCTTACAAAAAGTATCAAATTACGCATATATTATTATACATATGACTACGAGAATGTCGCGGTTTCGAAATCTCAATTGGTAAATATTCAAGGTTCATTCAAATGTCAAGGTTTTCACTGCAAAATTTCTGAGCCTTTGATGAATGTGTTATTATTGAATTTTTAAATTTGTTGTTCCTAGGCTTACATAGTGTGCACTATGGGGGGACCTAAGACGGTCGTATTGAGTTTCTTAAGTTTGGCTGCGCTACAAGCGATTGCTGGTGCTACTCTTTCAATGCTAATGCGACATGTGCAGCGCCACTTGGTCGTTGGTAATGAGATAATAATCGATCGATCTAATACGAAATCATTAATCATTAATGGTGTTGTAAAAATACGTATTGTGGGCTTTTCATGTTATAAAAAATAATATGCGTACTGTTTTAGTGGTGGGACTGGCATTCCATGCATGCTTACTTCTGGTGCTAATAACTTGGCGACCTGCAGGCGATGACCCAGCTTTATTTCAGGTCATCGCTGCTGCTTGGGGTGTTTGCAATGCGATTTGGGAAACACTCATCTACAGTGAGTCTACTCGTCGCGTTCAGTAATTCGCTTCAGTTCAACTTAAATTTGAAAAAAACCTTAATTCTTTCCTTCTCAAATGGCGGAACAAGAACAATCCATGGCAAAAAGCTTGGCTGTCGATTTTAATGCCCGGCCACTAATTACTTTTTCAGTCTCATGTAACCGCGGTCGCTATCATTCAATAATAAACTTATATGAAGAAACTGCAAGTTTGAAATCCGTTTTAGTTGAAATATTATATTAGTAATAATAAGTAATATTATATTAGTATTTTATATTTAAATACATCTCTTTCATATATTATGTGAAAGAGATGTATATATAGATCAAGTATAATAATCAGAATCAAATACGATATTGTGGAATGAGACTTGAGTCATTTTTTTCGAAAAAAACTTGACTTTCAATTTCAGCACTATTGATTGGACTCCATCCACATAATTCTTGGCAAGGACCGCTCGCCACGTCGCTCATGTGGAAATGGCTAGGTGAAATATGAATTGAAATTACTTGTCCGTACTATACTACTTCGATCGAAAAATAGAATAATAATTGATTTTCCGCGTAACATTGCGTAACGATTTTCTACCTGCATATCTAACACCTGATGAATAAATACATTTGTTTCAATTTTTTCGGTCGAAAAACGACAAATTTTGGCAAAAAACGAAAAAAAAGAAAACGTTGAGTACGAAACGAGAGAGAACAATTCGATCTCATCATTTTCTCTCGCCACGACTTACGAGCTGAGGAGATACATAAGTAGTATCGAAAATGAATTGTTCAGGTTGCTCCCTGGCTCTCGGACTCCATGGGCAAGTGTGCACGAGGCTCCGGATAAGCTTTCTGGCGGGTACGCTGCTGTTCGCGGCGCTGCCGTACATCTGGCTGGAAATGAGGCTGTCGAAGGATGGCAAGAGCGTGCTCGCGCCCTTGCAGCGACCCTGCACCGCCGCCTCGTGACAAGCGCGTAAGCCGCCCGCGAGTTGCGGCAGTAGCACCGCCGCCGCCAGGAGCTTGGCCAGGACCTCGCAGTCGCAATCGTACAGCAGCGACTGAAACCAGCCCGTTCCATCCAGCAGCAGCAGCAGCAGCGTCGTTCCATCCAAGAATAAAACGAAGCAGCAGCAGCAGCAGCGCCCGTGCCCAAACGTCTTCATTTGCCGCACGCGCCTCGTCAGCTCCGAGGCCAAGAGCAACGAGCGCCTCGCTGCAGCCTTCCGGCGCTCTTTCTCGCGATAACGCTGTCATCTACTACGACACGTCATATTATCTGCTGCGGAAAACTGACATGCACTTTTCGCTCTAGCTGCTGGTTGGAACTACAATTAGAGAGATTCGTGATCCACGAAAACTACGTAATATTTACGTATGTATAATTTATAATATTATTATGCTAACACGTATAAGCCTTTAATGACACATATTTTTCATCAACTTCAAGGACCGTGATACATATATGAGTTTGAGAATGGTAAACAATTTTTCATTCGATTTATTATTATACGGAGATATCAGCGAAAATTCGGTGCGCGTCGAAAATTTGGAGGGTGGTTGATCGTCAATTTTATCATTAATTATTTATTTTTCGATCGTTACTAGTTCTTCTGATATGGGAATGAGAATGGAGAAATATGCAAAATTTCCTATTCAAAGACAGGTTTTCCTTTGCCATTTTCCAAAATTTGCAAAATTGACGGGGATTAAATATTGCAAATTTAGAATTAATTTACATCAGTTTACCGTATTGTATATTGCATATTTTTAAGAATACTTGAAATTTGTCAGTTTTAGCAAAATTAGCCAAGTTTTCTAATGTCCGAAAATTTGCATGGATTGACAAATTTTAACTTTTTCTTAAGATTTGCAAAATGTTGACTTTTTTCAACAATAAGACAGTAAGTGTGTGTAATTTGAAAAATTTTCAAATCTTGACGAATATACGAGTTGGTCGAAATGTTTGGTTTTTTAAATTCCAAATTAGAGAAAAATTGCCAAATTTGCGCCCGAATAACTCGAAAACTTTTGAAATATTTAGACAAGTTTTTTGTAACTTGCAAAATTTTTTCCGCAAAAGCGTAGAATTTTCAACATTGTTGCAAGTCCAAAAAATGTTCTCCAATATTTGGAAACATTCACAAAATTCTTAAATCTTCACAGTATGGCTAACGAAGCGAAATGTCGCAAATAAAAAAACAATTTAATTGGCAAAACCTGACAGCATTTGAAAAACTGAGATGTTGAATGAACGCTTGTAAATGACTTGGTCAATTCTTCAAATTTTGCAAATTGCAAAGGAAAAATCGTCCTATAATTTCGTTGGGAATCTATGGTTTCCCGTTATTGTTACGGTCATTTTTGGACGCCTTGAATTTTGAATCGGTCCAGCAATTAATTAATTGACAAGCGTTTTATTGTTTACTGTTTTGCTTAACCACATTAGAACCGTGCAGGTGCCCTCTCGTCGCTTGTATTTCAACGAAATTAGGTTTGCTTAGTTTGGAGAAACATGTAAAATATAAATGACAGCTTACTTGATCAATACTTCATTTTTATTACGCAATAATTACTGTTTGTGAGTCAAATGTAGCGATCAAAAGTAACATGGTATAATATATCCAACATTTTGGACACGCAGCCATAGTACTGTCACCCTGTACTAATTATTAATATTCGTATCTAACGTAATGTGTTTTATTTACAAAGTAGATTATACAAACAGAAAAAATCGTATGAGAGAAAGTAATGATGAAACAACATGATCTATAAGAAAGTAGAAAACGTAGACACCCGCAGCAATACTTTTGTCGTAATATATATTGTATAATGAATCGATTCGATAACTTAATGCTAAGGATTATGTGTTGAATCACACACATTCGCAAGCGAATAATGGTTTCCTTTGTCGAACTTCTTTCTTCAAAATTTCCCAGCTACACGAAAAAGTAAAAATAAAAACACGGAAAAAGATTCATTTATAGCCGTTGTTTGGTTGTTCACGTCAATAAAATCCAGAAGGTAAAGAAACAAAGTAAACAAACAGTAAATGAATTGAAGAAACGGCAAAAAGAAAGCAAAGGAAACCTGCAATTTCACGAGAGTATTAATTCTATGAGGTGTACTCCACACTTTATAATCGATTCATTTTTATTTAATCACATTCAACAAAGTCAAAGCCGTTAACGTTTTTCACGGTCGATGATTTGCTGCAGGTGAAGGTTTTCTTAACGCTAGCCGAATCGACGAAGGTTCTCAAGGAGTAGCAGTAGTTGTTGACAGTTTTGATAAATTTGTCGTATTTTTTTCCTTCGTTGTACTGGTGTTCAACAAAAGCTGAAATCGTACAGTCAATCGTTAGTTGAAATAATTTACTGATTATGTCTCAAAACATCAGCTATTAGCGCAACAATGAAATATTCGCGCAAATGCAAAAGTCCGAGAGTCCATAAAATGAAGGTTCGTTTTTTTTGTTTTTTTTTTCCACAAAAACTTGCATTAGTTCCAGTATCAGAATTGTTCAAACATTCTTCGAGTTGATGTAGTTGACAATTTTCATTAAAAAAATATGTTTTTCTTTTTTCCAAAACCAATCGACATCTGCAGTTTTGTCCTAATTATGTATTTCTGAGATTCAGCAGCTATTTTCGTAATAGTCGAAAAGATAATAATCTCGAAATGTACGTACAGTTAATTGTTGTTGAACTAATGAGTACTTATTATATGACTGGTGCTGGAGTACATAAGTACATAATAATATTGCAGTGTTACAAGCTGCAGCTTACTTTTGATGGCGACGAGAACGACAGGGTCGATCGCACGTCTTTCCGAGTTCCCCTTTGCACAAGAAACTTTGAGAACTTCCTTCCCAATAAGTTCTCGTAAAAGTAGCCTCACCATGTCCGTGATGCCAGTGGCTTCTTTGCAAAACGAATCTAGTTTAAAAGTTTTTATCCAAACTCCCGAGGCGTCGATCAATTCCCTCTGCACAAAACATCATCCGATTACGAATTTACATAATATGAAAAATTACACTCATTCGTCTTTCCGAATCACGTTGCATGTACAGTAATAATTTTAAGTTATTCGGAAATTATTCCGCTGCTGCACTTTGGCTCACTTTTAACGGACTCGGTTTACTCCACGATGGCATCTCAATGGCGTCATTTCTTTCGAGCACTTCCTTTTTCGCCTGTAATATTGGAATGCAATAATTCACAATACGCGAAACACGTTGAACATCTATTATACTACGTCTACACATGCAGCTGTAGTAAGTGTGGAGGAGGAGCACTAATTTGGGCTTCCTCCTCCTTCCATGTGTCAACGAAATTCAATCAAATTCAAAGAAATAATTCAAAAATATACGACATATTATACTGTATTGAGTAGTACACTCATTATATCGATTCCACTTACATGGATTCCTTTTTTCACTTGTCTTGCATATTGAAATTTGAGGTGATTCAGGTAATGTTGCACGTGTTTTATCGTGTTGAGTGTCACTGAAAAAAAAAAAAAAAAAAAAAAAG
>JAPYZK010003884.1:0-11193 GCA_030522785.1 Platygaster equestris
TACGTAAAAATGTTATATAAAAAACTTAGATATATAACCATGTATACTTAAGATTGTATATAGGCGCAATGCCCAAAGACAATAAACACATATTATTATAATTAATAAATATGAAACAATTGCATCTAAAATGATCAAAATTTTGGAAAATCTGCAAATTTTCTGAATTGCGCAAAATCTGTACATGGAATTGAAAAACCTAGTTTACAAAACCATCGAAATAGCAAGATAAAAACCTGTTGTGGATTGAGCAAATGAAAATGATGGACTTCTGGTATATAGGAATCCAGGCAACCAGCGGGGCACGGCAAAGTATAAAATCCCGTGGCTTCGTCGAATACAAACTGACGTTCACGTAACCGCACTGTGCAATAATCTCGGAAACAATCCAAGCATGTTACGTGCGCTGCTTCGCATTGGAAAACTAATACAGTTTCGCTGCAAAGAAAAAAATGAAAAATAGAGAATTACATGCGACGACTAACAATTTTCGAATTCATGACAATTCGTAAGAGTTTTGGAAATCATAAGAATTAATCAACATTTGTGAATTTGTGACCGCATAAGAATTCGTGAGAATTTGTGAACTAAAAAGTACTTGTGAAAATTTAAAAATTTTCAAATTCACGAGAATTTGTAAATTCAGAACAGTTTTGAAGGATTCATAAATTGAGAAAAATTTGCATATTTCATCTATGTCATCGTATTTGAATCTTTTTCGATGTTACAAATTTTTAAATTTTTAAATTGTAACTCGAAATTTTGCGAATTCTAAATTTTAAGAATTCCACGACTCAATTCTTAAAACTTCCAAGTTCCGAATTTTGAAATTCTGACATTCAAAGACTAAACAAACAAAAAACTTTTAAATATACAATAATTCCAAAATCAAAAAATTAGGAAACGACACATTTCCAAGTTCCGAATTTTGGAATTCTGACATTCAAAAAGTCAAAAAAAAAAAAAAAAACTTTTAAATGTACAATAATTCCAAAATCAAAAAATTCTGAAACGACACATTTCCAAGTTCCGAATTTCGGAATTCTGACATTCAAAAAGTAAAAAAAAAATAAAAACTTTTAAATGTACAATAATTCCAAAATCAAAAAATTCGGAAACGACACATTTCCAAGGTCCGAATATTTGATTTCTGATATTCAAAAATTGAAAAAAAAATTTTTCAATGTACAATAATTCCAAAATCAAAAAATTCGAAAACGACACATTTGGTTTCCAAAAAATCTACCTAATATCAGTACATGCCAGACAAGGCACTTTTCGCAAATTCGGTTTGATGAGGTACAAAGGCACAGCTTCGTCGGATTCCCCGAGACTCGGGTGATTCGCGCATTTGAAATAAAATCGCGCGTAGTGGACTTGGGAGTGCGTTTCCTCCGACAAAGCGTTGGATGGCACGCACGCCGGATTTTCACAGTTCACGGTTATCCTTTTTGGGAGCAAAACGTCTGGCCAACATTGGGGGTCCCGATCCACCGTGACTGCGCCAGTGCCGCAGGTTCCGCATCTGACTCTTAATTTTCCGAATTTCACCGAGTTGCAGGGCGTCGAGCAAAATACGTAAAAATGAGCTCGACCTTTTTCCGGCTCGTTACCTGAAAAAATGAACTTCTAGAACAAAATATTTTCATTTTTTTTTTCACACAGGAAGTTATACACGGGTTGAACTGCAAATGAATGGTAAAAGCAAAAGAGAAGACAATGTTTAGAAAATATTGGAAATTTTCGAAATTTGAGTAAATTTTGGAAATACCAACATCATTAGCATTTCTGAAATTTCCAAAAATGCTAAAATTTCCAGAATTTAGGTATTTTCAAAATTTTGACATATGTACAAATATGTTTTAGAATTATGAAAATCAGGTAATATTTAAAATTTGTTGAAATTCTGCGAGTTTTGGAAATTATCAAGTTTTTCAACATTTTTAGAATGTTTCAAATGTGAAAAATTTTCAAAATTAACGAAGTTTTTCTCGTCAAAAATTTTCGTAATCTCCAAAATATTGAAAATTCTTAAAATTTTTTACAATTATTACAAAATATTTCACATTACTGAAATTTCCGAAATGACTGAAATTTTCAAAACTACTGAAATGTTCGAAAATGCTGAAATTTTTGAAATTTTACGATGAACGAATTTTTTAAATTTTAACATATTTACGAATGTTTTAGGATCATCGAAATATTATAATTTGACATTGTCAACATTTTGGGAATGCGGAAGATTTTCAAAATATTTTCTAAAATGTCTTAAGTATAAAAAAATCTTCATTTTCAAGTTCCTCGAGAGTTTCAAAATTTAAAAGTTTCTAGAATTCTTCAAAAATCTCAAAATGTACACAATTTGGGAAATTATCAGTATTTTCATATAAATTTTCAAAATCTCGATAGTATCGACAATTCCCAAAAATATTCAAAACAACAAAATTAATTAAATATGAATTACTAACATTTTAAAACTTACAATTTTCAAAAAAGCTAAAATTTTTAGAATATTCGAATTTAAAAAATTCTCTAATTTTAACATGTTCAAAAATCTTTAAAGATTCTCAAAATTTCGTAATTTTGCGAAATTGTCAAAATGTGTAGCATTTTGAAAATTTTCTAAAATGCCAAAAGATTAAAAAATCTCCGAATTTTCGAACTTTTTAAAATTCTGAAGATCTTCAAAGTTTTAAAGATTTACAAGTTTCTCCAAATTTCTCAAAATTTACAGGAGTTTGAAATGAACAAAATGCTCAGAATTTTGAAACATTTTCAAAATCTCCAAAATATAAGAAGTTCTCAAAATTGTCCAAAATTGATTCAGAATATGCAAAATTACCAAAATTTTAAACATTACCAAAATTTTCAAAAATGCTTCAAATTATGAAATTTTTGATTTCATGAAATTAAAAAATTTTGACATATTTACACATGTTTGCGAATCATCAAACTTTCATGGTTTTTCTGAATTATTAGAATTTTAAGAATTCTGAAAATTGAAGAAAATGAACAATTTTTGAATTTTTGACTTCAAATCATCTAATCTGAAAATTGCAGGACTACAAGTTCATATTTTTGGTTTTTTGAAGTGACCATTTTTTACTTTTGGGGTCTTATCTCTAAACCTTGATCATTTGATGATTCATTAAGATCGGATGATGAATCATCCAAAGGCAAATCTGGTAACGTTTCATTCAGAGGTTTTCCTCCACTGTCATTAAAATGATTTTCTTCGCTCAATGATTCTTCTATCATGTTTTCGGTACTGTAGTTATTTTTTATCCTTTTTCTTGTACTTCGAACAGCGTGCAAAACACTTTGTTGACCCAAATCGCATTCCTGGAAAAAATTGATGTTCAAATAAAAAATATATAACTGGATTCATAAATAATTCATAATTGATAAACAAATTCATACAAAATTGATAACTAATTGATAATTAAAAACAAAGAATAAAAAATTATAGTTATCAAATTTAATTCAATAATCAAATAATTAAATCAGTTAATGAAAATTAGAAAAAAAAAGATTTAAAAAATAACTCAAAATTGATGATACAAAATTTCACTTGTAAATAATGTGAAAAAAATTACTTAATTCATTATTTTTCAAATCTTTTAAAAAAATCGAAGATGAACACTATGATCCTAAAATTTTGATCCAAAAACTCAAAAAATGTACATAACTCGAAATTCGCAAAATTCTGGAAAATTATACGTTTGAATCTCGTGAATTTCGAATTTAAAATCCCAACTTGCATATTTTCAAAATTTCTCAGTTTCGAAACTAAAATTGTTACATTTAAAAAATGCACCCTGAAAATTCAGAAATTTCAAGTTTTTATTTCCTAACACAAATTCACTAAATACATAACGAATAACTCTAAAATTTTCGACATTTTTCGAAAAATATTGTATAAAACAAAAATGTTTTAAAAAACGTAAGAAATACCTCGATAACCGTCGAATTATGCAATTCCTTCCCAGCGAAAATAATCTTTATATCCCCCGCAGGCATGCCCATTTTCGGGGCCAAAATTTCCTTGACCTCGCCAATATCCCATTTAGGGTCCAAATCAATCGACAAAGTATTCCCAGCGTTCGTTTTCACGTAAATATTCAAAGAGTTCGTGATTTTTTTCTTCCCGAACCACAACAATTCCAACATTCTATAGAATACTTGAGAAATCAAATCCAAAAAACTACTCATTTCGGAATTTCCTCGCAGAAGTGACAATTTCAACTTTTAACTCCGTCCCAACCAAACCTGGAATCCACGAGTAACTGACGATTGCGAAATATTTCGGACGTTCTTTAGAATAATTCATCTATTTGAAACAACTGTTATAAGTTTCAAATTTGAACGGCGCAATAGATTCTAAACAGGATAAATAAATGTTTTATTGGCAATACGTAAATAAACAAACATGAAGCAGCTGTTTATCGAGGTTATCGAGCAGACGATTTTTCAGGGCAGGTGAACTGGAACGGTTTTGAAATTCAAGATGGCAATACGTTGCAGCGCGCGGGCTTTTTTTGAAGTTTGAAAAAGGCGAGTACGTGTTTTACGAATTTCGGCAAGAAAGTTATGTAAAATGGTTTTTTAAAAGTTTTTTCTCCTCGTACAATGTTTTGAAATGATTTTTGAATGAAATATGACAGTCAGTGAAAAATTTGCTCAACTTTTAGGTGATTTTGAATAGTACATTTTCTGGATTTCAGGAAAAGAATTGTTACTTCGAAATTTCGAAAATTTAATGGTGTATAGGGCAGGAATTTGATTATTTCTGATGACTTTCGATCTTTTACAGACGAATTCGTTAATAGAAAACATGTCTGACGTGAAGACTGCAGTCTTCAAAAGATCTATAAATATAACGATCACACAAAAGTCGATTTTTCTCAATCATTCAATAGACGATGGACTGCGGAAAAATGCAGTTTTTTAGATGATCGTCTTCAAGCGATCTTCTAACGATCTCTGTCGGTCGAAATTCATTCCATAAACGATCGTCTTCAGATGAATTTTCTCCCATTAGACAATCTCTTAATAAAAGACCGTCTTCAACTGAATTCGCTCCTATTAGACGATCGTCCAGCTAAATAGAATTCATCCACAGACGATCGTCTAAAAAAAGCCAAATTCTTCAAACGATCTTTTAAAAAGTTTTTATTCAAAAGGAAATCAATCTTGAACGTTTCTTTGGTATACGATCGTCTTCACCTCGATTCAACCCTATTATAATCGTTTTTTGAACGATCGTCTAGTAAATGCGAATTCATCCACATACGATCGTCTGTAAACGACCTGCTGATACGATTTCCTTCAAAAGGTGACTCATTTCGAAGTATCGTTATAGAGACAATTTTTTTCTGTTAGACGATCTTCTTCAGACGATTTTCACACATGGGTCGTAGGACATACGAACCGAGTCCGTTACCTGAGCTGCCTGTGGAGCTTATCGTCTTCAGTCAGTCTTCCGGCAGATTCCCGATCGAGTGGTTCGACACCTTCGTCCGCGCGGTAGTAGTTATAGTAGTTATAGTGCCAAAAGTATAATAGTTATCACACCAAACAACCCGAGAACCAGCTTGTTCATTGATCTACTAAAATTTACTCTTGGTTCCGAATTTTTGACTTTGGTATTTTGAGGGTGAGTTAGATTTGTCACATCTTGTCATTTAGGTCGAAATGTGATAACCCACTCTTCGTAACGGTCGAATTTTTGAGTAAATATAACGGAAAAGAGATAAAATTTTTCATAAGTTTCTCAGATTGATCAAATTCCCATGGGAAATTCTTCGAAATTTCAAAGAAATCGAATTTTGGAGAGCTTTTGGACATTTCCGAAAAAGTTAAATTTTAAAAGTTCCGAAAAATCGTACTCCAAAGAATATTTCGGAAATACGAGTTAGATCCAAAATTTTTTCAAAATTTTGTATTTCGAAACGCAAAAAAACTGGAATTGTACGAAAGACGTACGCTAAATTCTTCAACATTTCAAAAAACTCGAATTTCGGAAAGTTTTTAGACATTTCCAAAAAATTGAAATTCTAAAAGTTCGGAAAAATCGTACTCCAAAGAATATTTCGAAAATACGAGTTGGATCCAAAATTTTTCCAAAATTGTGTATTTCGAAACGCAAGAAAACTGGAATTGTCCAAAAGACGTAAACTAAATTCTTCAAAATTTAAAAAAACTCGAAATTCAAAAAGTCTCAAAAAATCGTACTCCGAAGAATATTTCGAAAAATCTGGCGAAATCTAAAAATTTTTCCAAAATTTCGTATTTCGAACCTTCAGAAAGCTGGAATTGTACGAATAATCTAAATTCTTCGAAATTTCAAAAAACTCGAATTTCGGAAAGCTTTTAGACATTTCCGAAAAATTGAAATTCTAAAAGTTTAGAAAAATCGTATTCCGAAGATATTTCGAAAATTCAGGAAAATCGTGAATTTCGTACTTCGAAACGAAAGAAAACTGGATTAATAATAAAAATTGTACGAAAGACGTAAACTTGTGATTTTTGACACTAGTGCTGAAACGCCGAGAATCATTCATCAGATTAAGCTTCGTTGCTCTATAATCCTCGAGTACCTCATCTTTTACGTGGTCATTATTGTAAGCTCGCACTTTATGTTGTCTTTTATCACTTTTGCCTTTTCTTTTATTTTTTCGTGAGACATACACAAGCACGTATGTATTTCTAGTACTCCTTAACGTATTTCTTCCTTATTCCTTATATACGTATTTTATACGTCAAAAATTACGTATAAAGCAACCATGATGAAAGAAAACGTCTTTTATAAATTCCTCAAAATTAATTTTCTCTCCTAATAACGTAAAAATACTGCCACTCAAACTTACAGTGAAATTTCACTCTAAAAAACTGTATCTCACTCTAAATGAGTGAAATCTCGTCATACTCGAACTTCCATTCCACTCTATTACCAGCCTGGCTTCCAACTCTACATTCAGACTAAAATTCAACCCTTCGAATCGACTCTATATTCAAGAATTAGGAACGCGGTAGAAGATCGCCAAAATTTTTCGGACGTTGACATGGTGAAACGAAAGGTCCTTGAACTATGTTGCCCACATGTGTGCGGTATGCAAACAAAACGAGTCATTATTTTTTCTTCTTTTCTTTTTTATCTTTCAAACTCACGATATGCACGAGCACAAGAGCTTCTTGGCCAACTTTCGTCAAACTCAAACAAAGCGGCGATTTTTTTTTTTGTATTTTACCCATTTTTTTCTACTGTCCAACAATAGTACATTTCGCAACTAGTGGGAAAATGCTTATTATTCCACTAGTTAAGAAATTCGTTGTACCTGAGAAAAATGATAACAGTGGAAAAAGTACGCCCTTTTTTCGTACTTTTTTTATTGGATGAACAATAATTTTGATATTGATTGTAAATTTACATGAATTTGTTGAATAATTGTTTTAGAAAAAAATTTGTTTTCGATTGTTTCGACAGCTCGGGAATGAATGGTTTCTGCTCGTGCATTCAATCCCAGATCACGTCGCGTGTCAAGGCATGAGTTTACCGTACATTCTTAAATGCCAATTTCTCCTGTAATCCAGGAGTTGGGCCGCTCAAAAAAAAAAGAAATGTTACAGATTTTCGTGAGAATCGAAATTTTTATGCGAGATGACGAAATTTCTGAATAATGAAATTAAAAAAAGTAGGAAATTTTCATTTTTGTAGAGTCCTCGATAATTTCGAGTGAATTCGGTAAATTCGTAAAAAGTTGTGTTATTTTTAAAAAGTTCCCTAAATTTGTCGAATTACGTGTTTTATTCATTCTGCCGACAAAATAACACGAGTCGAGGGAATTTCTCCGAGCCGGGCATTGGAACGATTTCAGACACTTTCATTACCATGATAATGTAATCTGAGAGTAAAAAGCATATCCCGTCATATTTCGACGGCAGCGGCCTTTAAAAGAAAAAATCGTCTTTGGTTTGGGAAGGAAAATAAAACGACGTGCATTACGATTTGAGTGAGCGAATGTACCTGAGTGGGCTCCGGAGCCTCCGGATGATCGTCAAATAACCGAGCTCGAGAACGAGCGATAAAAAAAAGGGGGATTTGCATAGAGGTTTCTTTCTGGAGATAAAATGATAAACGTAAGTTCAAGTTTGGGAGAAGCTGGGAGAGTGCACGTGTTTGAAAACAGTGCAAGATATACGTAAATAATACATAAAATGTACTTTAGGTTCCATTAGGGGATCAATTATACGTGTATTTGAGTAATTGGGGAACTTTGAGTTTGATTTGATTGCTTATTTTGGTAATATTGAGTTGTATGCAATCTGCTCGATGTAATTAGTCGGTTATATGTAGTAAAAGTGATTGGGAACAGCGAATTTTACGTTTAATTTGTAGTTTATTTCGCGATAATTACTCAATTTGACTGAATTATGCCGATCTTTGAATTCGTATTCAAGCATTTTCGACCTCTCGGAATTTGAAAATTTTTGTCATTTTTCAATGAAGAAATCCGTAAATTTCGTAGTTTGAATTTGTGATAGGCAATTTTTTTAAATTACATGTTTCTGCATTTTTTTCGAATTGAATTTTGGAAAACATCAATTTGTATTTTTAGCTTGGAAAATAAAATTTATTTTTTGTTTTCATTTTAAAAAATTTTTTATAATCGAATTTCGAATTTATAAACGAGAATTTTCGGATTTAGTGAATTTTAAAATTCGTGTTGAAAAGTTCTTGAAGATATACATTTTCGAAGTTTAGATCGAAATTTGTATGTTTTGGAATTTCAAGTTAACGAATTCGCGACATTTTTGAATATCAAGTTTTCAAGTTTTGGAATTTTCTATTTCAACTTCATTCACGGGATCATAAATTTTGTAGATTGAATTTTCGAAATTTGTAATTTTCGAAATCGAAGTTTGAATCGCTTCAATTTGTATTTACAACTCGGAAATTTGAGTACTTTTCGATTCGAATGAAAAAGTTTAAGAGTGGGCAACTACGCAACTGTCCTTTTCTCTCTCACGAGAGTAGTCATTAGGTAAGAGAAAGAAAGCAACAGTATCGCACAACCCTGAAAAAAATTTTTGATTTCCAGTTTCGTTTACCTTTAAATTAAAATATTTTGATTTCGTAATATTCAAATTCGTTATTCAACAATTTTCGAGCTTTCAGAATTTTCAAGTTCACAATTTTCCAGTGAAGAAATACATTAATTCCGAAGTATGAATCTGTAAGATGGGAAATTTTTTAATTTGAATCTAGGAGTTTCTGGATTTTTTGAATCGAATTTCGGGAAACATTAATTTGTATTTTCAATTTGTAAAAAAGGAACGTTTTCGATTTTGAATTTTGAAATTTTCATCAGGTTTCGAATGTGTAAATTGGAATTTTCAGATTTCGTCCAATTGTTAAATTTTAAAATTTGTGTTGAAAATTTGTTGACTTATAAATTTTCGAGTTCGATTTGCGACATTTTCGAACTTCTGAAGTTTTCAAATTCCGGAATTTTCTATTTTCATTTCACGGGATCATAAATTTTCGAGTTGCAATTTTCGAAATCTCAAAATTATTTAATTCAATAATCTTCAAATTCGTATTAAAAAATTGTCGAGCATTCAGAATTCTGAAGTTCACAATTTTCCAATGAAGAAATACAATAATTACTTCGTAGCCTGAGTTTATGAGATGGGAAATTTTCAGTTTGTATTTTTGAGTTTCTGCATTTTTCAAATCGAATTTCGGAACTCTTCAATTTGTATTCACAGCCTGAAAACTTGAGGTCGTTTTTTATTCTGAATTTTGTAAGTTGTTAAACTTGTCATGCACCTGCGAATCAAATTACGTATAAACAAATCGATTCATCGCAGCACATCGTTTATTAACAATTCGTGCACTTCATTTTATAAATAGCATCGAGTTGCATTTGAAATGACACACGGTTAAAAAATTTGACATCTGATGATACTTCGATTGAACTTTGTCGAATTTGTTTATTAATTCACGAATCTCATCACTTTAGTTATGGAGTTTCGACATGTGTGTTCAAAAGTTAATAAAGAGTTGAAGATATTAAAGTATTGTAGGCATTTTGATTGATTTCGTTTCAGTGGAATATGAAATCGTGATTAGCATATTCAAGCTGATTTTGAAATGATTCAAAATTTTCTGAGTAATGAAGTCGAAAAATCATCGTCTTGATGGCTTTCCCAGTAAAATATTGTAATAAATCACAAAATAAAATCAGAGCAGACAAATTAACGAAATAACTCCAGATTTCAGAATTTTGTAATTTGAATTTTGCGGATGAGGAATTTTTAGTGTGTATTTTAGAATTTGAGAATTTTCTACTTTTACTTCATGGGGTCATACATTTTTTAGTTCGAATTTTCGAACTCGCTTCAGTTTCCATTTTCAACTTGAAAATTCGAGTAATTTTCGATGAAAAAAAATGTGGGGATGGACATAACTACGCGACTGTCCTTTTCTCTCTCACAAGAGTAGTCGTTAGGTGAGAGAAAGAGAGCAATAATACTTTTAAATTGGTGTTCAAACATCGCCGAAAAAAAACTCCACTTTTTGAATTTTCTTTCATATTCTTGAAACGTCCAGTGTCTCAATACGGAAATTCATAATTTCTTATTGTTTCAATGCCAAAGTTATCAATTTTTGAAAATCCAAGTTCCGACGAAAATTTCGTAATATACTAACATTTTTCATATCGAATGTTTAAAATAAAGTTTAAACTCTGAAGTCTTCAAAATTCCAAAAATCCGTAAACTTCACACTTCACATTTCCCGATTCCACGATATTTCTATTCGATTTTTATTTTTTGTAATTTTCCATCTCATCATGAACTGTACTCGGATTTAGTTTGTGAAGGATATAGAAATACTAATTCAAGACTACCAACGACTAGCAAAGAAATATATAGCAAATCGTTTAGTTATTTAAAGTACAACATTTTTAACGCACTACCGGCTGGAATCAAATGTGAAGGAAATCTTTCTAAAAACTATAAATCGATTAAGGAATGGCTAATCAACTTAAATGATAAGGAATGAGTTAAAATTATACAGGCAGAGAAATATTCTTCCAGGATAATTCGAAACAACGAGATAATTTTGAAACATGTATGACTAAATAATTAAATTGTAAATTCAGGCCCACAGACAATAGATACGACTAT
>JAPYZK010003886.1:0-11042 GCA_030522785.1 Platygaster equestris
ACAATTTGAGAATTTTCATGAGTTTTGCGTCAAAATGTAAGGAATTCAGTGAATCAGACATTTTAAATTAGACATTCACATCTCAGGATTCTCAGGATTCTCGAAATTCGAAATTCTGTATATTCTAAAATTTACTATTAATGTTCGGATTAAAAAAACTGTCAATTTTTATGTATGAGTCATCGGAAATTTCTAAAATTTACGATTTTTCAATTGAAAAGATTCGATAATTTCAATTTTAACTTTCATAACTGCGAATTTCAAATTCCAGGAGTTTTTCAAATCTTCCAATGTCATAAATTAGACAAGTAAAAATTAGTAAAATTAGAATTTCAGAAATTCCCAAAATTCAAAATACTAGAATTTCATGTTTCAAAATCGAAAAATTTCATGCATTCGAGACTAGAAATGATTGAAAATCAGATATCAAGAGGCCCAGTCGGGCCTCTCACTAATTAAAAAACAAACAAACAAACAAAAATTCCTAATTCGTCAAATTCGATAAATTTTGAAAATATAAGAAATTAGAACAATTCTGCAATTTTTGATGAATTAGAAAAATTTAACGAATTTAGGAATTTAGGAATCTAAAAACTTTTGATTCCGTTGAAGAAGTCTAAAACAGAGGAAATTTTAGAATCATACCATCATTCGAAGAACTTCTCGATTCTCATTGCAATATTTAAAATATTTCTAGTATAGGTCTCCCTCAGAATAAGCTGAACCTCGTAGGGGTACATTTTTCCAAGAATTTTCAAACCCCCCATTTCCTTTGAATAATTTTAGTTGCGTACACTTCTAGTCTGAGAATTTAGTGTATGCCAGTGCATGGCAGTGCAAACTATTGGGTCGTCCATAAAAATCTACGATGTTTTTGCATCTACTAATATTGAAAAAAAAAAAAACCTCAGAGTTGATGGACGACCCAATAATTCATTAGTAAGTGAATCATTCTCGCGTAATAAGCTTATTCAGAGGTAATAAAATCCATCGCTCGGTGCGTTCAAGCTCACCTCAGACGCGTCAAGTTGGGAGAAGCGCTTGAGTAAAAATATGGAGAATCAAAACTATTCAGAGGGAAACCTGTATTATGATAAACATACCAATTACATTGTCCAGTTATCAGAATAGAGATAAAAAATTGTCAAGTCTACGTGTTATTTGAAATATTTTAACATGTAATATTCTAACAGGTAATTAGTGACTCACTATTCAACGTAGACAACGTTTCAAATGTCGAAAGGTTAAGGTAACATAAATAATAATATTATATAGTAGCATATTATGCTACGTGCCGAAATTCAGCTTAAGCAATCTATTGTTTTATATGAATCCATTTATATGATTGATTGTAACAGAAGTGTTAATTTAAAATATTTCGGTAATTTGGAGTGACTTTGTTTGTTTCCGGTATTGATATACTATTTAGAACAAATCAACATGACAAGAATTCTTCGCTATATACGTTACTTATTCAGGTACAGTGAGTTAGTACCTGAATCGGTTTTCGGAGTTCTCGAGTAGGATTTTTGTACAAAATATGTGAATCTATGATCATCAAATTCGTGCATACTTCATAAAAACGGTTGCATGCAAGCGCGTCATACACTGTTCTATAGAGTTGTAACAACACCAACTCAAAGCCGCATGAACCTACTGTGAATAGCGAGTCACTAATTACCTGCAAGCCACTTGGTTTTACAGCTTTTATTGACTGGTTATTCACGAGTCTTCGGTCACGTACAAATATGAAATTATATGGGAACTAATATCCATATCATATATTTTATGCAATTTTTGGGAAAAAATTAAGTCAGCAAGTGATAATTTGTACCGTTGATTTCACTGCTTTTATAACTAGAGTGTAAACTTTTTTTCATCAATAAAAAACTATATTTGTCTCAATATACTTCAGTGATTGTAATTGTGCTTTGAAAAAGGAGCTATATTATTGTATATTTCTTGGCAGGGATCGCCTTTCAAGTTAGTGTTTTCATACACAGATAAATGTTTTTTTGGTGGTTCTAAATTTTGAAATGTTCAGAAATTTCGGATATTCCGGCATTCGGATATTTTAATTTTCGAACTTTAGGACGTCAGTAGTGGATAAACAAAATTTTGACTAAAAATTCAAAATTTGCAATTTTATGATCTCAAAGATTGATAAACATTCGAAATTTAGTGTCCGCTGAAAATTTTATCCCCCTAAAATTCAGCTTGAAATTCCGAAAACTCACTAAAGAGGGAAACCCCGTAAATTGATACCACTGCTTATTCGTTAATCGATAATACTAAAACAAAACGACGGCACTGATTTTTCGTAATTAAATTATTTTTTCGATATCTCAACCAATTTTGGTTGAAAATCGTTGTTCAAACGAGGTTGAGATATCGAAAGAATAATTTAATCAGAGAAAATCATTCCTATCAACTCAACGAAAATTTATACCATCGATTAAAACAACAAAACTCTCCATTCAAATACTATATTAAAAAATTTCTCTAACCAGCAAAAAATACGAAAAAAGTTACTAATTTGTTCAAAAACATATCACTGCGCGCTATATTCCCCCAAAACTTTTCTCCGTACGCCAGAGGGCGGCTGATTGATCGATTTCAATTCGTCCTGTCGAACGTGGCGCAAATTCGCGCTTACAGTCTGATAACGAATTGATTATGTGCCCGGGCGCGCTTCGACCATCGCCATTAGATTTTTCTTCGGGGTAATTCGAAATCGAATTCGACGAACCCCTGGGATTTCAGGGGGGGGGGGGGCGTCCGGCCGAGCTGAATTTTCCCGAACTTGGCGTCAAAGGGTTCGACGCAGGACGATAAACATTTCAATGATCCATCTCATTAAAGCGCTTAGGACTGCGGGGCGAAGGGAGGGAAAAGGGGGTAAATGTGGAAGCGGCTCTCGGCACCCTCCGGGCTTCGCTCCTGGAGCCAGACACTGTGGCCTGCGAGGGGTAACTCGAGCTTATCATCGATATTGCGAAGTTTCACGTTTACAAGGAAGCGCGCAACAATGTCTGATTGAAGGGTATTCGCGCCCGGGCTTCGATACATGTCATTACCTTCGATTTCGAGGAGTTCGTGGAGACAAAAAGTGTTGATCCGGCCCTGCCAATCCTAGGATGACTTTATAAAGTCATAATAAAGTCGCCGAAAGTCCCATTTCTATTTGTCTGCATTAGTATGTTGAAATGAGGAAAAATATTCAAAGATCTATCGAAAACCATGGAACAATCATTATTCGCCTTATCTGACGCTATATGACAAATATTGCTTTCATGAGCGAAAACAAAAATGCAGTCACCACGATAGGAAATGTCATATTTTCATTTATTTTAATAAATTATACGGTTGGATACGTTCGTAAAAAATCTAAAAGAGTAACAATATCAATTTCCTCTGTTATAACGCGAAAAAAGTGCTGGTATGCAGTTTTTTTAAATACATAAGTATATGACATAGCCTCAATTTCCATTAAAATTGAAATCTCGATATGGTCGCGATTTAGATTTTTGTTCAAACGTTTCAGACCGTTTCAACAATTAAAATCGATCAAAATACGACATTTTCTATCGTCGTCAAACTTTTTCACGCTTCAGATTCACTTCATAGGTACGTTATCCCTTGGCTAATCGTAAATTTTTCTGGCAAAGAAAACAGCATTGAAAAAAAGTCGTCAATTCACAAATCTCTGATCGTTACGTGACATAACAGATGCGAATATGGTAATAGCCCTCCAAGGAAGTCGCGAAAATCATTAAAGATTCTCAGCAGATCCCTAAGAACTGTCGAGGAGCCAGAAACTGCTAGTCCCCGGCATCGTTCATCCTAGCTTATGTTAATGCCCCGCCAAACGAAAACAATTGAGAGCTAATCCCAGACAAATGACTGACGCAAGGGCAAAGCACCCTCTTATTTCCAACTTAGAATATTCCTTGAACTAGATGAAAAAAATTGAAGTTGTTTTTTATTGTTCTATTCTAGATTCCCAGAAAATTCCTATGAACAAATAATTTGAAACAAAACCCCATCGATCAAAAGCCGAATTTCAGTAAATAATGATAATTCCATCACGCAATAGTTCCGCTGAGTAATTTTTGCACGTTCAATCCGAATCCCTACCAACACTATTATGACTTTATAAAGTGACAATAAATTCGCCAAAAGTCATACTTCTATTTTTTGGTATTGGTATAGTAGAACGAGAGAAAATATTCAAAGATCTATCAAGAATCATGAAACAATCATTATTCGCCTCATCTGACCCTGTAAACATAACAAATATTGATATTATGAGCGAAAACAGAAATGTAGTCACGGCGATAATAAATGTCATGTTTACATCGATTTTAGTGAATGATATAATCGGACAGGTTCGTAAAAAATTTATAATTGCGACAATATCAATTTCCTCTGGTATAAAGGGGAAAAAGTGCAGCTATGAAGTTTTTTCAAATACATAGTTATATGACATAACCTCAATTTCCATGAAAATTAAGGTTTTGCCATGAATTACAGAACCACAATAATTCCGCGTATTATTAACAAGAAAAATCAATATTGTTGCGTTTAAGAACTTTCTGCGAACGTTTCAGACCGTTTTAACCATTCAAATCGATCGAAATATGACATTTCCTATCTTTGTGACTGCATTTCTGTTTTCGCTCACAAAAACAATATTCGTCATATTCATAGTGTCAGATTGGGCGAATAATGATTGTTTCATGATTCTCAATAGATCTTCGACTATTTTCTCTCGTGTTATTATACTAATACCGAAAAATACAAGTATGATTTTTAGCGACTTTATAAAGTCATGTTAGGATTGGTAGGGGAAAGAACTCAAGCCTACATAACCTCGAATGGAAAAAATTCCATTCATCCACCGTGGCGACTGGTCCCCGAGGAATCGTGAAAAATGCGAGGGTGCGGAGGCAAGACGTTCCTGACCTGCCCCACGTGCTCCCGGGTTCTTCAAACAATTCTTGCCTTCGCCCCTCGACTTTGCCCTTTCTCCGTGACTTGAGCGTTTTATGAATGAAACCCCTCTTCCTCCTCCAGCTCGGAGACGCTTCGCGACATTTTCCCCGCGGCTTGGGGTTTCCTTACCTCGTCCACTCCTCCCAACGAACCTCAAGTCGTTGAACTTGGCGATCTGGTTTTTCATGACAGCTGTGGAATTTCGCAGCTCCGCGCAGCAGTTTTCGTCGTTGCCCGCTCGCACCGTCACCAGGGTGCCGTCGCCGACGTCGCTCAGAGCGACGACCTTGAAAGGCGCTGGTAGGGTCTTGTTCGATCTCCAGTGGATCGGCAGAATGGTGCAGACCAGGTGCGGCGAGCCTGCGTTGGGGGGAGCAGGAAACAATAATTTCATATGAGTCTTGTTGAAAGAGACAAGAAATACGTCGAATTTAAAGCAAAGACAATAATTTCTTGGAAAAAATCTCATGGCATCGATTGAGTACCGTTTGTTAGAAAAATGAACAATTAAACACATTCATACACACACACACACACACACACACACACCCTGACAAAGAGGATGAAACTTTCGAAGGTTGCAGTTGGGTTGCAGATTTCTTGAAGATAAACATAAATTTTTTAGCAATTTTACGCGAGAAATGACATACAGGATAGTTTTTCGTCATTTCAAGTTGAATCCAAGCAAAAAAATTATCAAATTCCCCGTCTAACTGTCATTTTTGTTGATTAAAATTCGAAGGTTCAATATTAGAAGTAATAATATTGCTCATCCATTTTTCTAGATTATAAAGTGGTGAACCAATCGAAGATACAATAATTCCTATAATGAACAACCTTTTTTGTGTATTTTTGGATACCATAAGCTTCTAGCTATTACTAAAAGTCTGATGAATTTTCTTACATGTTCAGCTTCGAAAACAGTATTGCAGTATACAGGTGATTCAGAAATAATTTACTTCTACAATAATAATAAAAAATTCATAACAATTCACTGAACCTTATAAATTATGTACTTCGGTTTACGACGTTTTGCTTGAGAAAAAAAGCCAACATGGGCCGCCATTTTTTTGCGAGTGTGAAGTTTGCAAGACGAGCCTAAGGCAAGTTTTGAGATCTCGTAATAACAATAATAAGAATAATCGTCAACCCTCTGAAGATGCAAGAAGTAAAAACACGGAAAATAATGATGATGTAATAAGAAAACGGGAAACGTGTCTGGATTCTAAAGGTAAGCTAGAGGGTCTTAAAACATCCATAACGGAGGATAACGTAGGGGAAGGTGCCCTTGATTGGGACAGAGCGAAAAAAACATAGTTAATAAAAAATAAAAAATCGGAAAAAATTACGCAAGATTCCTTTTATCATGGGGCATGAATGACTACAGTGAAAAAAAATTTCCCGCAACTTACTTCAAGATATGGATGGAAGTCACCTTTCGCCATCGAAAGGGAACTTTATATGACTCATTTATTCAATTTCATTTATATATTAATTCATTCGACTCATCTCCTTCTCCCATCGTACTCACTGGACATTTTATTATAGCTTCTATATAAACTATATTTTTGATTGGTTTACTCAAATTACAAGTTAATAAATTAATATTTAACTCAAGTTTTCCAACAAATAAATTAAGTGTCCCAACCAAAGGCCGAGTGTCCTCGGTTGGGATGTTTGCGTAGTTTTATAAACATCATTGTGGAATCAACAATTCTGTTTTATCTTGGACATAATATATTTTCGAACATTAGTTATACATGAAACTTGATGTGTTTAATAAAAAAAAGGTATCAATATCAACAAATTTATTCCCTACCAATCTCAGTATGACTTTATAGTCATAATAAAGTTGCCAAAGTCATACTTCTGTTTTTTGGTATTAGTATAGAGTCAGAATTTCTCAAACGGGTCACCCGAATTAGGTCAAAATTAATTTTTCATCGCAACAACTTTTTTTCAATAGTATTTTACATCCTTAAGATACACCTGAAAGTATTTTGTGAAAAAATTTTTTTGTCAATTTATGTAAACAATCAAAATTTACAGTCATTTTTATTTAAAAAATGCATTACGGTCGATCTAATTATTCGACTCCAACGATATTACTGGCATTGGAATCGGGTTTGAACACAGATCCCTCGTGATTTTTTCCAATTCAAAAAGTCGCATTTTAGTTGATGATTTATGTATTTGTTTATAACAAATTAGGAAATAATCGTCTTCTGAGCCAGCTATCGACTAGAAAAAAAACCACATATAATTCAATCGTTTCTGAAACCTATGCAGTTGAGAAAAAAATAGCCCCCAGTTTCAAAAAAAGTTATTCCTTTACTTAAACATTGTCGCCTGAGGCACTCGGACTCGACCGGACTCGACACGTTCGAGTGCGCTGGCTCGGTCGCACAGCGCGCATTAGTTTCTCGCCATAGAGAAAGGAAAATAAATTCTCATGTAAAAAACAGATATGCTACGGATTAAAAGAAGGTTTTTTCTCCCTCATCCAAGCATCGCTCGAAAAACGGAGCTTTAGAAACGCTCCTCCAGGTATTAAAATGACGCTCAAAACATACACTTGTGGTAAAAAATATCGTTCGTATCAAGGGACAGAAGTTGGACTTTCACTCGATCGATGTATTGGCACTCATGACCATTCTCGGGCGCCTTCGGCGCTCTCGAATTGGCCAATCGTACCAATACATCGATCTCGTCAAAAAGTCCAACTTCTGCCCCTTGGTACGGAATGTACTATTAATCTCGTTTCTTGAAAGCCATTCTTATCAAATATACGAGAGAATTTCATTCATTCCAACTAGCCACAAAACCAAAACACGTTTTTTGTGAGATTATCTCAGCTACCGACGTAAGCAATTTGTGAAAAATTGAAATGTAATCACTGTAAAGTCGGATAAAATTATTGTTTCTGCTGCTGAATATCTATTTTATACATGAGAATTTATTTTCCTTCCTCTATAGCGAGAAACTAATGCGCACTGTGCGACCGAGCCAGCGCACTCGGACGTGTCGAGTCCGGTCGAGTCCGAGTGCCTCATATCAGGCAACAATGTTTAAGTAAACGAATAACTTTTTTTGAAACTGGGGGCTATTTTTTTCTCAACTTCATAGGTTTCAGAAACGATTAAATTATATGTGGTTTTTTTTCTAGTCGATAGCTGGCGCAGAAGACGATTATTTTCTAATTTGTTATAAACAAATACATAAATAATCAACTAAAATGCGATTTTTTTAATCGGAAAAAATCACGAGGGATCTGTATTCAAACCCGATTCCAATGCCAGTAATATCGTTGGAATCGAATAATTAGATCGGCCGTAATGAATTTTTTTAATAAAAATGATTTTACCCTTTGATTGTTTGTATGAATTGACAAGAAAAATTTTTTCATGTTCATTTTCATGTTGAGGATGTAAAATACTACTGAAGAAATGTTTTTGCGATGAAAAATTAATTTTGACCTGATTCAGGTGGCCCGTTTGGGAAATTTTGACTCTATAGAGAAACGAGAGAAAATATTCAAAGATCTATCAAGAATCATGAAGCAATCATTATTCGCCCAATCTGACACTATAAACATGACAAATATTGTTTTTATGAGCGAAAATAGTAATGCAGTCACGACGATAGGAAATGTCATACTTGCATCGATTTTAATGGTCGAAACGGTCTATAACGTTTAAAAAAAATTTTTTTCGAATCGCAACAATATCGATTTTCTTTGTTAATAATACGCAGAATTAATGCGGTTATCTAATTCATGGCAACACCTTAATGTTCATGGAAATTGAGGTTATGTCATATATTTATGTATTTGAAAAAACTACACAGCTGAACTTTTTCAGCGTTATTCCAAAGGAAGTTGATATTGTCACAATTTTAGATTTTATACGAACGTGTCCGACCATATCATTCATTAAAATCGATGAAAATATGATATTTTCTATCGTCATGATTGCATTTCTGTTTTCGCTCATAAAAGCAATATTTGTCATGTTCATAGTGTCAGATAAGGCGAATAATGATAGTTTCATGATTCTTAATATAACTTCAAATTTTTTCTCTCGTTTCACGATACTAATAACTAAAAATGGTAGTATGACTTTTGGCTACTTTTATTATGACTTTATAAATTCATACTAGGATTGGTAGGGTTGTTCATGTCGATGAAAAACAAAAAGCGTCCCAACCAAGAGCACCTTCCCCTACTAAATAAAATTAAAAAAATGTATAAGTGATGGAACAACATTTTTCAGAATTGTGCAAAATGATTTTATACGTAATAACTCTAATGCCTTAACAATAGTGATGTAGATAGGTTGTTTACAGCTGCTATAGCGCTATGATGACTTGGATATCACTGTTTTGTCCATTTATGCGGTAACAATAGGTAAATTTCAGGTCAAGTGACTGATAATTCCATATGTGCTAACTGCATTGTACGGCTGAACCAAAACATGATATTCATGCATGTGAATATCAGTTTCTATTGAATCGGAAAAGTAAAATTTGATATACTGAGTACATTTTATATTTATATCATACTCGTTACAGTAGCGACAATGGGTCAATTCTAGTATTTGATCATAGAATCAGATCATTTTTTTTTGCGTATCACATAATTCACAATTACATAATTAATACGTTGAAAATATTACAATAAAAATCTTCTGCATGCCCCTACGAATCCAAAATTGGCCCTAGTGATTTAATTCGAGTTGATTTTAGGTTAAACTATTTTCTACGTTGTTTTGGCTATGTTTTCACTCCTGAAGTACTCAAAAACCGAGAACCTAGTCTTTTTGAAAGATGTTGTGTATTATTTGTTATAAAAAAATGATAATTTTCGATGTTTCAACAATTTGCGATTCCGATAGTTCACATACTTTTGATCATGATTACAATTTGATCATGATCGGATTATCGGATATGATTTTGATCGTAATCAAAATTTGATTGTGATATTAAATTCATTATTGATGAATTTTGTGCAGAATTTGTAAAATAATGATTCCTATGACACCTATTCACCTTATGACAGGTGAATGACAATTGGGTTTTTTCGAATAATATTAATAATAATTGATCTTCGTGCCACGGGAACTGGGCAAGGGCCTCGCAATGTTAAAAAACTATAACCTAGCTTTACTTGCGGGTTTCGACCAGTAAAATATACTTTACTGATTCTTTATAAAAAAATAATACTTTTTTATAATCAATAAATTTTCAACGCTTCAAGCACTCGGGATTATTCTAAAAATTACTGATATTTAAAAATACATATTTTTATTTGGAGATTAAAGTATTTTTATTTTGAACTTATGAGTCTTTTTGGATCGCAGAGAATATTTAAAATAACGAATCGAAATTTGAGAGTAGTTTGAAAATGAATACAAAAAATATTTTGAAACATAATATATGAAAAAAACGCAATGTTTAATTGTTACAAATTAAAACCATTTTGGATTTCCGAATAAATCTGACTATATCGACATTTTTGTTAGAAAATGCATAATTTCGCTATACATTATATTATAAGTTACATATTATTGTATTATGTATGTATTATCAAGCATATTTTGACCACGCATTTTTAGAATATTTCGGGTTTTCCAGAAGCTGAAAATAATATTGCTTAATTTTAGAACAAAAACGTATTATATGAAAAATTAGCATTAAAGAAATTATATTTTATCTGTCAATTAAAATATAAATATTGTGCAACGTTTTTGGAGCGAAAAAGTGAGGAAAGTTTACCAGTTTCGAAATAATCAAGATAATACAAATGAATAGTTTTTTAAGAACTCCAGTTACGTGTATGAATAGATCCAAACAGTAAAAAATGCTCATTTCTTAATTCTTTGAATTATAATATACTGCTCGAAAAAATGTGGAAAATTTCGAAATAGAAAAGTTTGGATATCTACAAGTTTTGGAACTTCATCTGACATTGCAAATTTTTTAATTTTATAATACACAGTTGAAAATTTACTTTGATGTGTACACAAATTTCTAATTATAAAATTTTCGTT
>JAPYZK010003887.1:0-14230 GCA_030522785.1 Platygaster equestris
TTTTTGGGGCAGAATTTGTATAGATTTCTAAGAGTGCTGGTGTCTCTATTTCTAATAAAAATCGTAACCGAGTTTGAGAGTTTTCTTCAACCCGGATCATAACACGAAAACGAAAATTTAGTTCATGCAATTTATTGAACTAAAAATAAATTGTAATGTATTTTGACTTTTTCTACAGTATCTTTGGGAATCACTACACAGTTAGCAACAAAAAACGTTTCTCGAACGTTTGCAAACGTTTTCTGAAACTGTCAAATGTCGGTGAAACGTGGCGTTTTCGAAACGATTGTCTTCTTATTTCAGAAAACGTGTACTGCAAAAGTTTGAAATATTTGGAGTACAAATTTTCTAAAATGTTCAACAATCGTCTTGAAAACGTTTCAGAAACGTTGCACAAACCTTCAAACCGGACATTGCAAGGTTCCACAAACGTTTCATACAGAAGTTTCTGGAACATTACGTTGCTAACTGGGTATGAACACACACACACAAAATTCAATAATATACCAATATTTGTAACTCTATCGATCTTTTGAATTGATAAAATGGTACATCACATCGATATGATCACCATTTCATTCGTTCAATTATATAATCGACAAATTAACGTTCCACTGCATTGCACGCAAATCGTTCATTGAATATCTAACACTCATTCAGAAATAGTATATATCGCAACGAGCACGGATGGGTGCATTCGACGAAACGTGAAGATTACACGAGGGGTATAACAAGTGAGTCGAATGAGCCCACCCGTGAACGTTGCGAACGATATTTTTTACCGTGACAACCGAGAAAACGTTTCAAAGTTCCAATTGTGAGGTTAGAATGGTGAGAACGTGTTTTTTTTCAACTATGGTTTTCACTTTTTTTGTCACGAACGTGAAGTCAACTAGTATTTGTGCTGATTTATGTAATTTATGTATTATGGAGTCCCTTGTATTTTCACGACTTTTGAGTCAAGTTGATTTTAACGCTCGTTTTGTATTTAGGCTAGGTTGAAAAGTAAATTCGATGTCGTACTTGTGCAACTAGGGCCAAAAGTGGCCGATTCGAGGCCGCATGTAGTTTTCGTCCCGATCGGAGCGAGGGCGAAATTCTGCGGCCGATAATCGGCCACTTTGGCCCGTGTTGCACATACTATTTTTTTTTAACACGCGCACTCAAACAATAGTTTTGATGGACTCGTTTTCGTATGCCAAAAATACCGATTCGGGACCGATTGGCGAAACCGCGTCCATATACTGTGTGACGCGGTTTCGAAAATTGTCCACTTCCAAAAAAACTCATAAAAATCGAACCGATAACGAACAGATTTATACTCATTCCCGTAGTGACCACAAAAATAATAACCAATTCGGAATTATAGATTCGCGAGTACTTGCGCGTGAAATTGTCAAGCTGACGGTGAGCTTAGTATATCTATGTATATATAAGACGCAGTTCCGAAAAAATTATCCTTGCAGTGTTTGGAGAGTGTTCCCAAAAATTCACTGGCGCCAAAAATATGCATACTCTTTTGTTTAAAGTCGAAATCTGTGCGAAAAAACTGGGAGGAGTTATTGGTTTACGAGTAAATTCACGCGAAACTGTTCAGTTGTCGAGTCATTTTTTCCCGCCGGACCAAAAGAATTCTATTAGGGTTTTCGATTGATCCCAATTTTTTTACCGCGTTATAACCCGGTTATAACGTGGTTAAGATGGCGGCCGAAAATCGGGCGCGAAAATTTAAATTTCCTTATACCGGGTACACAAAGTAATACCAGATCGTCATGAATCACTACTGCTGCTGATTGCGTTGTATTACGTTGTCTACCCGGTATAAGGAAATATAAATTTTCGCGCCCGATTTTCGGCCGCCATCTCAACCACGTTATAACCGGGTTATAACGCGGTAAAAAAATTGGAATCAATCGAAAACCCTATATGAGTTCTAGGGCTTTTCCGCACTGCGAATGCGCACTTGCCACTCGCGTCATCGGCCTCGAATCGGTCACTTTTGGCATACGTAAACGGGCCTCAAAACTCGCGTTTTGAGTGCACGTGTTGAAAAAAATATTTTGAATGTCGATCGTGGAACCACCAATTATTAGTTTCGTGATTAAAAATTCGAAATATTAATAACACACTCAAATTTTTCAAAGGTGAGGTGCCGCTCTTCAGAAAATGATCAGCAGTAAAATATGACGAATGAACCACAAGTTCCGAAAGACCCCCCAAAAACTTCTGAAACAACTGAAAAATCTGTCACGAAACTTTTTTGCGTCTTTATTAATAATGTTAACGCAAAATTACCACTTCTCCGCGACCGAAATTAAGGTCCTTGCTAAAAAAACATATTTTGGAAAAAAGTAAAATTGCAAAAACTGTATTTTAAGGCACGGGTCCTAAACTGCACATTTACTATGAGGAGATACTTCTGTTCGAATTCCCTCAAATATTAAACATTATTTCGAAAATAAAATGTTCGCTCTTTTTATATCAACTCCTTTAGCCTCACAATCTAGCGAATTTTCGTAAAATAAAAGAAATTTCGAAAATGTTGTACATAGCAGTTGATGTATAACTACGAATTTTTCATCTCATTATAGGAACCGACAATATTTTTATACTTTCAATGATTTTGTTTCTAATAGGCAAGACCTTACAAAATTCTTCGAAGGTTTATAAACATTATCTAGGTTTTTCATGTCCTAAAGAAAAACTTCAAAAAGTATACTTTCTGCCATTCTAACCTCAAAATCGATACTTAAAAAGCTTCAAAATTATTTTGTGGTTATTCATGATGAAATATCATGTCGCAATCACCGATTTTGGCGATGACCATTTTTGAATTCGCCTTCGACACGTATAAAAAACTGTCGCCAAAACGAAAAAATTCACGGTTTCTCCCTGACACGAAAATATAACTAACTTCGGTGTGCATTTCTTATGAAAATAATATTTTTTGCATATATTATATGTATAAGAATCATCGAGAAAAATTCGGGAAATTCATGTGCGTGAGATTTTTAAAATGCCTTATAGAAAATAGAATTTTTATAAAAAATCTCAAGTTTTACAAAAATGTTGGCGGTGCTCATCAAATTATTTAGTTTCAACGAAAGTTGGAAGATACAGAGGAAAAATTACTTGGAATACTTGGAAATTAATTATTCACTCTCTAGCGGCCTTGCACATTCTCAGCATGCTTGGATTGTTACACCTGGCTTTCCTTATTACATTATGAAAGCTAAAATTGTAGATTTTCATTTATCAATGAAAAAATTTTTTCTTTGAATTCTACCAGCACTGTGGACATCAAACTATTATTAATGATACTTTACTTCCAGCTCATTTTTGTGAAAAAACAAGACTGTAACCTACAAAAATCGATAATTTATAATATACCGACTTCTTCCTTAAACTTCAAATTTTTTCTGACTTAATGGACGAGACTATTTTTTATCACTGTAGAAAAATGGCAAAAATCGGTTCGAATGAAAAAGATAGCTGTTATTTTTCGAGAAATTTGAAATTTATATGCAGTCAAAAAACCGATCTGATGAATTTGAGTAACGTTATGAGAAATTATAATTGTGAACATTACGCAGAAAAATAGTTTGCTGAAAAAATATTACGGATGTTCTGTATTATTCTCAACTTGACCGAAAACCACATAAAATTTGGAAGTCATGTTTCTCATAAATAATAACTTACAAATAGAAAAAAAGTTCACGTGAAAATTTCGTACGTATCAAAATTTCTCATTTAGGTTCACGAGCATTACAACGAGCATTACAAATTAAAAATCCAAATATCGTACATTCAAAAAATATTCTGACATGGAAAAGAATCAAGATCTCGATTTGAACATTCAGACGAATTTCAATCGTAAGTTCGAATTAATGAATTGATTAAAAATATTCAATAATTTTCCAAATTTAAATATCCTAACTTCGAAAATTTTTCGATGCTGAAGTAAAGTTTCATTACCGTATTTAAGAAATTGTAAATCACGAAAATTCGACAGAAATCGTGTGAGTTCATACAATAATTTTAAATGTTATATTTATTCATCTCTAATCTTGATGATGCACAATTTTAAACTGTATAATTGATCTGTTACACGGTTTTCGGGAATTACGGCAATTTTCACGAGCAATTTTTTAAAATGAGTTATCAAATTATAGTAATATGTGTCCAAAAACAAAGGTCGGTGAAACATAATTTGCGAATTTGGTCAACATTTTGTAGTTATTTTATTTGATAATTTTTTCATTTATAACAAATGTTGACGAAAGTTCTGTAAAAAATGAGTTTTTAATAAATTAATAAATCTTACATCGAAAGAACCCAAGAATGAAAGTGAATTTCAGTATTCGAATTTATAGTTTCAAAAATTTATAATGTTGCAATATTTGAAAATTCAAGGCGAAGGTTCAAAAATCAAACGATTTCAATTTCAATTCAAACTTTTAAAAATTTGGAAATTAACGAGAATCAAAAATTTTAACGCGAAAATTTCGATGATAACTCTATTGTAGATCTAATTTAAATTTTACACAGCTTAAAACATATTCAATTGAGTTAATTGGCAGAATATTTTGTGATAAGTGCTAGAACTCGCTAAATTCCAAATATTTTGTGCTTCTCGATACGTACATTTAGAACCCAAAAAGAAGCATTTATTCGAAATTTCAAATACTAGAACATTTTCAATTCGAGTAGATGAATCATCCAAAATATGAAATATGCACAAAAATCGAGATAGGAACACATAAATTTTCATCTGAACATATTTCAATAAATTTTTAAAATTATATACAGAAATAAAAACCCAAAGTCGAGAATTTCAGTTTTCAAGAGCATAACATCGTTCAAAATTCATGCACTCGAGTACAAAAATGAACAACTAGTTTTCGGTTTAAAAATTGAAAAACATTATGTAAAAAGTAAAAAACTCCGACGTTAAATTTATTGCCACTGTTTGATTGAAATTCCAAATTGAACGACTGGTAGTAGTACTTGAATTAAAAGATTTAGATTTGCACTAAAAATGGGTACGACTGTTATTTTAACACCCATTCATTTCCGAAAACTATTTTTCCTTAATTTTACCTACACTTTCAATCGATTTTTCGACTTCTACAATAAATATCAATCAACTCATGTCCTGATGCTACCCTCATTTTTCAAAAAATACTCTCTAAAACCACTCTTGTCGATTTTTTGAATCATATTTCCATTTTAAATGATTTCCAGCAATTTCAAGTAAATTTTCAGCAAAAGCCAATTCGAACATTTTTACGAGAAATTCTGTACGTTTTACGTAAATCAGCATTATGCTGTCTCTCAAACAACACTGTTAATCTGACGCAACCGACAGTACTCAATGTATTTCGGACTACTGAATATCTTCGAATCACAAACTATCATTAGGAAACGGTACACTATAATGTATATCCGTCATAAACCATACTTTCAAATTCAAGTGAAAAAATATTCATTATCAAAATATAAACTTCCATTGCCGATAAGCTCAACAAATAAATAAAAAACACAATTAAATAAGTCTCAGAAAAATAATATCCAATTTAAATATGTATCCAATTACACGTTAATTCCGAAAAGTGAGGAACTACCGTTAATTCTTGCCTGGAAAAATCCTGAAGTCGACGAAAAATCATTTCAATAGTTCGTCACTTATTTCCTTGTTGAAACAATAAATGATCAATTTTTCAATCATGCGCCGATTTTTCATCAACTTTCATACTCTTTTTTATGCGAAAAAACCCTTCATTTCTTGGGAAAGTCGCCAAAATTCACCCAAATCAAACAACCGAAATCCCAAGAACTGAACCGGTAAAAAAATTCCGTAAAATACTTCGTAACCCCAACCCCAAACGACCTACGTCCTACACCGAAACGCAACATTTCCGCAAAAAAGAAAACTCGAGTACATAAACTTTCTCAACTAAACTCGCTAATATCCGCTCAACGACCGTGATTCCACCGAATCCCAATATCTTACCGCGAAAAATCGCAACCTTGAAACCATACCTGGCGAAACGGCAACGCCGCGAGCGAACGTGGCGCGAAATTCCCGAAAAAAGGGAGCACTTATTTCACCGGGCCCAGAGACGAGGCCTGCAAAGGAGCAAGAGATCACTGACGCGCATACCGGGAAACTGGCCCCGCGCGAAGCGCGGTCCTGTTCCCCGGCGCGCACCTTTCCGCCCCCCTTCCTGCACCCTCACCCCTCCCCGTGTTGGTACCAGCGACGTCGGCGAAAATCGGGACTCGATTGGTCTGTTCGAATCGACCGCGTGACGTCACCGATTCGAACGTTCGCGCGAGAGAAACCGTCTCGCCGGTTATTTTTTTCTTTTCTTCTTTTTCCCTCCCCCCTTTGGTTTAGCCTAGGGGGGGGAGATCTTTGGGATGGTATCATTACCTGGCGTGAAGCTGCGTGCGGATCGCCAGGTATATCGGGAGACAGAAAAAGGAAAAAAGGGCGCATTCCTCCACGGGCGACTACGGTCGGCCATAACGATTCCGCAGGGCCGGCGGTTTTGTAACCGAAAAAAACTCTGGTCGTGGAATTTCAAACCCGAAAACTTTGACTGGTTTGGGAAACTCCACGACTTCTACGTGGAAAAGTGATTTGTAATTTTCAAAGAGCGACTTTGGAAAGATTTATGATTTTCTCTTGAGCGGTGACGTGTGTAGGAACTGGAGGAGGGATTTGTAATGGCATACAGATTTTATATTTCCTTTCTGGTATCATATAATTCCTTAAAGAAACCCTTGGTAGAAGTATTATGTTTTGGCCGACCACATAGAGCACGAGGTTTCGATCTCGTATTTATCAAATGCATTATTATACTTTTGCTTTTACTATAATGATCGAAAAATCTGGGGTGCATTTTATCGCTTCGATTACTTTTCTTAGTAAGTGAAAATGATGTTTTTCTGAAATTTGCCGATAATTGGCACTCTTCGCGACTCGAAGCGGAGCGGAAATGGCTCTTTTCCGAACGGTGAATGGCAGTGGAGTGAAATGGATTTCATTTCCTTCCGCCGGAGCGAAATAGACTTCATTTCGCTCCGCTGCAGTCGAGGGCGGAGCGAAACAAAACAAGATGGCGAACTTGGCCTTGCGAAAGAGTATCGAGGCAGCGGTGCACCGATTCGGGAAATAGCCATCTTCGCCCCGCTTTTTCGGCACGACAAGCGCCAACTATCGGCAAATTTCAGAAAAAAATAGTACATATTATGCAACTCAGAGCGGATGCTATTTCACTCTGCGGCAGTTTTGGCGGCCGAGGCGGAGACGAGGCGAAGCCAAGTCGAAGTTCGAGGCCGCAAAAACTACCACAGAGTGAAATAGCATATTTCCGCTCCTCGTTACATAATGTACTATTTTTGGAATTGACATGCCACTTCAGTATTTTTTACAGCACCCACCATTCTCTCAACTTCTTTGAGTGAATAATAACCAAAATTGTCACCTACCTTCAAAATTATGGAAACTGTCGAAAAACTGGCTGCGGAAATTAAGGTAAGAATACGGATTTTTTTTAGACACCTGCTGAATTTTTAGAGCTCGAGTTACCATAAAAAAAACTAATTTTTAAAATAAACTTGTATGAATTTTCGCTTTCATTTCGAGAAAAGCGGTGCCTCCTCTGCGATTTTTTTTTTTTTACTTTACACCCGAACTGAACCTGTTTCGCCGGCCCTGACGATTCCCGAGTGGAAGGTGGACGGCTGGGGGGCAGAGGGGAGAGACAGTGACCAAAAGCTTCCCACCCCCTTTTTCTGAAACTCGGCACTTGCCGATTCTCTCGCTGGAGCTGTATCTTTGGAGAGGACGTGTACACGTATGTTAGAGAGAGAGAAAAGACATCTTTCGCATCTTTCTTTTCTTGGAGCTCGCGACATTACGGGGATCGAGTTTATATCGGGTGATCCGGTTGTTGAAGGATTGTTGGAGATCGTGAAGTTGAGTAATTGAGTCTTGTTGAAAGTAAAAAACTCAAAAATTTTACAGTACGTATATGTACTGAAAAATCTTGATTGAATACCGTCTTAGAAAGTTTGGAACGCATCGCGAAAATATTCCTGAGCCCTTAATGTCAAAATGGACTGAAAAATGCAACAAAAAAAAAGAACGCCGAGTAATGGTACAGCTTTTTTAGGAAATGTCATTAATGCCTAAAAAACACATGGAAATTTAAAAAACTCGGGTTTAATGTACAAGTGCCTATTATTACGTATTATATTATATTTTATCATTGTATTTTATTAATGTATCGTTATACATATTCTGATATTAAAAAAGATTAGTTTCTTCACAAAGTTTTTCAATTTCATTAAAATTTTTTCGAAACTTTTTTTCGAATAAATTTTGCAAAATCAATTTTATTCAAAAAAAAAATGAGCAAAAATGAAAATCATAAAAAATAACCATGTCTTTACACCAGAAAATACTGATATTTGAATATTTTCGTAATAAAGTATGTCAAGGACACACACACCTGATTTTCCAATCAGGAACTTTGAAAACTGGTACCTTGAATGGAAAATCCCTGGAAAATGGTCTCGAATTCTTCCAGAATTTTCCGAAGAAGATTCATAACGGTTATAATTCAGAGCCTCAAAACTGCACCTGTGCCTTTTCTCACAGCATGGCTCATTAGCATTGGAATCCCTTATAGCCATAGATTTTCTTGGAAACGAGCTTCTTTCAATCCCATTCTCGTTATTTCCCCGAATGCTCTATTTTCAGTCAAATACAGTATTTAAATTTTTACCGCAATAAGGAAAAACCAAATCATCTTTGTATGGTTTCAAAAACCATATAAACTTGCTGAATACGTTACTAATTCAAAAAAGCATGATTGAGAATGTTTAATTACACTATAATTAGCATAATTTATGCCAAATCATACAAAATCAAATACAGTAGGCTTTCACTTCTGGAAAAGCTTCAATGTGACCGTTCCACGACCTTTCCATAAAAGTTTAGATCGTACAGATCGAAATGCGCCGTGACTTGTGACGTCACTCGGCACGACCTCATATGGTCCAATCGGAAGCCCGGAAAATGGCGCGCATTTCAAATACGATCGAATTTGGCGCCAAAATCAATCTTGACAAATGAATAAGTATCATTGATTATACAGTTCCTGGCTCATTTTCAACGTACTTTTGGTACCAAAAATAATGAGTCTATTGTTTCGATGTTTTTTTTTTCCGAGACGGCTTTTTAGGCGCGGCACCTTCAGATGCTCGATCCTCGCAGGTTATTCTAGTTGGGTCCAAAGGATTCGGAAGCATTCGTTCGACTCTCGTTGGGCTCAAATTTTTCTTATTCGCATTCCTCCCCCCGCGGAGTAAAAGATTCATTCTCGTTTGGCGAGGTAACACGTGCAGCTTTGGGACTCTCAGTTTTTCGTTTAACGTCGCCTTCAAATTTAAGGGGCCGGGAGCCCTAGCCAGTTTTTCAAAGTCGAATCGAGGACTTTTTCGAAATAGCTTTTTGGAAGTACCTTCTTTTTTTAATTTTCTCGAGTTTTTCTTTTTTATAGGATCAAGGTTGAATTGAGAACTTTTTCGGAACATCTTTTTTTAATTCATATAATTTTTGCAACGCATATAAATATAGAAATTTCATATTCTATTCAATTTCTGATGTTTTTTTTTTTCACGTTACCAATGGAAAACCAAGAAAAATGACGTTCGCCGTATTAGAAAAATACGTTCACATGAGTAGCTATAGTTGCATAATAGTATGTAAAAAATTTTTTCGGGTGTTTCCCTAAACGAAACGTCGCAGAATAATTGAAAACCGGATCAACAATTATCGCCATATTTGATTTAGAAATTCAGCCGAGAAAAACGTGGGTGTTATTTGTATCTCAATCGCACCAAGGATAATTTGAATTTAAAATGAACTGGAAAAGACGAGTTAACGTACGCTGTGTTTCGTCGTGTGCAAAGCGGTGTAAACTGAATTTTAATGAAAAAAATGAAAGAGTTCTCGACACTGCTTGTAGTTTTTTATAATTTTTGTCGGTAAAACTTGCAAATAAATAAATTTTTTTCAACTGTTAATTTTCCCGTAACATTTTCAAGATTTCATAAACGCATATTTTTTGGAATGATTTGAATAATTTTTTTTATGGTTTTTGGAATTTGTTCATCATGAAAATGCTAAAATTAATAATAAACAAGTTTCAAAAAACGAACTCACCCCTTTAAATCAAGATGGCGGCTTTATACCAAAAGGGTGGCAGCCCACCTTTTCAGATTCAAATTTGACTCTGGCCCCC
Source organism: Platygaster equestris (assembly GCA_030522785.1). Lineage (NCBI taxonomy): Eukaryota > Metazoa > Arthropoda > Insecta > Hymenoptera > Platygastridae > Platygaster > Platygaster equestris. Next base: position 10,320 of record JAPYZK010003887.1, read on the forward strand.
ATAACAGTACTCAAATAATCATGGCGCCATTACATACATATAAATGCGATTTAAAATCTACGATTACATGGACGCAAGAACAAGACGCGTGATGTCATCGTCATTGCAGAGCCCGACATGTATGGTATCGCCTACACTTGTGCCAGTATCTTCTCTGTCTAACATTGCCCGCGAATTCCGTAAAAATACATACATGCATCCAAGCGCTACAAAAATTCCCCTTTTCAAATAAAACACCAAGTATTCAAACAAAAGATGCACAAAAGTTAAAAATGACATATTTCTGTAACGTTAACATCGATACATATGATTTGAATCTTCAGAAATTACAAAATGAAAAATTGAGACAGTATAAATATTATTAAAAAGTTGAAAAAGAAGATACTTTTCTATCTCTGCGCGACGAAATTCCATAATACGCTTATGAAGCTACTTCGCTACACATTGCTAAAATGCAAAACCTAACCTAACCTCGGGTTCTACGCAGTTTTATTCATAGCGCGCAAATACCATCATTACTCCGTAAAAATAGTACATTACGTAACGAGGAAAGGAAATATGCTGTTTCACGACGCGGCAGTTTTGGCGGCCGAAATGGAGACAAGGCGAAGCCGAGTCGAAGTTCGAGGCCGCAAATACTGCTGCAGAGTGAAATAGCATCCGCTCCGACTTGCATATAGTACTTTTTCTGAAATTTGCCGATAATTGGCGCTTGTCGTGCCGAAAAAGCGGGGCCAAGATGGCTCTTTCCCGAATCGGTGAACCGCTGCCTCGGTACTCTTTCGCTACGCCAAGTTCGCCATCTTGTTTTGTTTCGCTCCGCTCTCGACTGTAGCGGAGCGAAATGAAATCCATTTCACTCCGCTGCCATTCAGAGTCGCGAATATTGCTAATTATTGGCAAATTTCAGAAAATAGCTATTTTCGTAACGGGTACGGATGGGTGAATTCGACGAAACGTGAGGATAATATCCCGAGCCAAAGGCGAGGGATGTAACACGTGAGTCGAATGAGCCCAACCGTGAACGTTGCGAACATAGCTTTTCACCGTGAGAACCGGCAAAACATGTTAAAGTACTAATTTGAAGGTTAGAATGGTAAAAAATAGTTTTTACTTAAAAAACATCATTTAGCCTCCAATTATTTTTCATTAGTAATAAACTATACACTCGTGCCTGACATTTAAAATTTTGAATTTCAAGCAATAAAAAGATTTTCAAATTTCAACCACGAAAACGAGTTAAAAGTACATAATTTCCAAGTTTGCGACAAAGTATGCACGAGACTCGGGAATATAATCCATTCATAACTCTTTTCAAAGGTCCGAGACGACGAGAAGTTCCCGAAGTCGTAAAAATCGCCACTAAAAACGTAAAATCTGCACTGAGTGGGGGAAAGAACGTAAATTGTAGTCGTAAAATAAAACGAAAAAGATAAGAACGATCGAATTTTTTAGGCCGCGGGATTTTTTTCTTCGCAATTTACGGGTGGAAAATGGGTAAAAATGGAAATGGGTCATTGAGCCAGTTTTATTGAGGGGACAAAGGAAAGGTGGGACAATGGGGGCGAGACGCCGTGGCTGAAAATGGCGCGCGATATATTCGCGGGAGTAAAAGGGAGCTTTTATATGTACCGGTTATGCAGATGCAGAAGAGTTTCTGGACCACTCGCGAACTCATACTCCTTGCTCTAGCTCTTCGCGAGGAAAAACCAGAAACATCCGCTCTTGTTCCAGCTACAAGTCTGCAGCTGCCAGACACGAATTTTTTTCTGCGAAAAAATCGGATGCGAAAATCAACGAATTAGAGGTTTCCACGTCTTCTTCAGTTTTTGTTGAAGTTTTATGTTCAATAATGGTGAAAGTAACATGATTTCAAAAATGAATGTGCAAACGTAGAGAGAAATCGAATTCAATTCCAACCCAATTGTCACTCAGTTTCGATGTACTTTCCAGGCAATTAAGACCCTACTCATATAAGACCAACAAAGTAACTTATTCGGACGTAAATTGAATTTTAGCCGAATCTATACCTGATTTACACTGAATAGTGTCAAGTCTAAATAGGATAAGTATCATTACTGAATTAATTGGCCAAGACGCCATGTTTGAAACGGATCAGCTCAAAATGGCGGCGTTTTACAACCGTCTTTCTTTGTAATTGCGCACTCGCTAATTCGCTATACAGGCAATGCAAATCGGTCATTCAATGAAAGGACTGTTAAAAATAGCGTGCATTACCAGGGCTGTAATGTGATAAATATAACCATGTGCAATTTCCAGTATTTCCACGAACATTTGTAGGTTAATTTATTCAATTTTTCAACTGAATGCATCTTTCATAAAAAATGCGAATTCTATAAAAATTTCGGAATAGTCGCGAAAAGTGCGAATTTTTGCACAAATCGTAGAAATAACAAAAAATACGATTTTCTGCGAGAAGTGAAATATTTTTCAGGAATGACATATTTTCGCAGTTTACAGAAACTGAAAATTTTCGGTGCAAATCCAGCAGGTTTCTTAACTTCAACAGACCCATTTTGCATTTAATCTGAATTACATTTTCTGGCTGGATTTTAAAATGCGTACGATTTCCCTTGTAAAGTGTTCCCTCTTCTGCACCAGACACATTAACCACGACGGTCCCCTGAAATTCCGAGAAAACACGGGTATACGTCAAACCATGCATCATCAAACCTGTCGTAAATCTCAACAGGTAGAAAAAAATAATGGTAGGAAAAACCCTGATGATCTGAACATTTTCTCGGAAAACCTGCTGAAGGTCTAGGGAGAGAATAGATATATCCCATATTAGTACTATACGTCTGCATGGTTACAAAAAATCTCTTTTTTTTCGTCTTATATGTATACAAGTATGTAGAAAGCAACCACGTGCACACATAAATTCGGGGATTCACTGGGTTTTCGGGACCGTCAGGGGACCCGAACAATGTATCCTACCTGTGCCTGTTTGTGCCTGCTCTCTTCGGAAACTTCAAAAGAAAAACGCGTTTCTTCTCGAGCATTCGAAAGGCACGGTTATCAATTACAAAAACCCACGAAGGGGAAGAAAATTCCCCGACGGTTCGAAAAAAAATCCGATTCTGCTGGTATTTTTAGAATGATATTTTTCTCACGATCACTTACGTTTTTCTTTGACAAAGTGAAGAAAAACGTAATTTCTGGCGGTTCTCGATCGAGAGCGTCGCATCAGGAATCAGATTTGGATCAGGATCAGTTATGATTGGATCTGATTTTAGTTTTGACTGAGTTCAAATTGGGTCTGAATCAGGTTTAAATTCACACCTTACGATTGTATTATTTAGGTTGAAATTGTATGGGTCAAAAATAAATATAAATTTTGTAAATAATAATATTATTATAAAATAATAATAACTTTATTTCTCCAACATTCCTCAAAAATCCAAATTTCCCATAACTCCGAAAATTCCGAAACTCCAAAATGCTCTCAAAACTTCAACATCAAAATTTCACACAAATTTTCAAATTCTCAAAAAGATTCCAAACTCAAAAATTTCACATAAAACCCCGAAATCCACCAACTATCCACTAAAATCCAAATTCATCAATTTCACTACCACAAACTCGAAACCCAAAAACTCTCCATCCCCCCCCCCCCCCCCGCCCCTTCATCTCAGAATCAAAAAAACATTCCCAAACTAAAAATTCAAAAAACTACCCTCTTCCCAAAAATACCTGATCTAGAATACGACATGAACCAAGTGTCATCGCGTCGGATCTCGAAGTTAAAAAATCCCTCTCCTTGCTCCACATATCGATGCGGAAAAAAATACTTCTTCTCCCCAACTTGCACCCAACCGGTTCTTTCACCCCTAAACAATTCCAACATTTCCGCGCTTTTTTCGGCCCCCAAAATCCGGAACTTCGGTGGC
>JAPYZK010003888.1:0-11192 GCA_030522785.1 Platygaster equestris
AGTCATTTTTTATTGAACTACTATTTCGAACAGTCAAAATTGATTATTTCAACTAGTTGTATGTTAAGTATCTCTAATATTAAATTTATAGTATTCAAATTAGACAGACATTTACTTTGTGTTTAAATAAAATCGTTTTCTCCTGTTAAAGTGAAATCTATTTCTTACATTTAAATTTTTTAATCATTTTTTAGTTATTAAATAAAATTTCAGTTCCAGTTAGTTGATAATTCTTTAATAAATTCTGACTATTTTCAATAGTCAAATTTCTTCCCGTAATTTAATTAGTCATTCTTAACTTTTTTTAGCAGACAAATTTATTTGATGGATTAAATTACTCATTTTCCACAATTCACTAATAATATCTTTTCCACCGGACAAATTAGTCTAATTCCGCTCTAAAATAGTCAAATTCGTCTAATTCAAAATGAAAGAGCACGACATTTCCCCAAGGCAGATTTTATGCACAGCAAAACTTTTTTTTCCCTCTTCCTATATTCTTCAGATATTTGTGGCTTCTGACACCAATACCAAAGTCATCAATCATCAAAAACAGCATCCCTCGTAATAATTCAAACATTCTCAAAACAAATAAAAGCTCTTTAAATTCCTTCCATCCCCAAAACCATCTCCAACAACCAAAAACTACCCCCCCCCCCCCCCCCCCCCCCCCCCCCCCCCCCCCACCCCCCCCCCAACCAAAACAAACAAAACACCAAAAAGCCCCTTAAATTCCCTCCCCCCCCACAACCCACTCCCACAACCAAAACCCACCCCCCCCCCCCCCCCAAACCCTATTCCCAACCGAAGGCCATCTAATTATATCAAAAAACTAGTGCCAATTCCAAGACCGTCCGAAGATCGCCGGGAACGCGAAGCTCGCGAGCAAAATACGAGGCTCAAAGTAGACGTATCATTGAATAGTTCCCGTGTAGCTAACACGCCCTCCTCGTTCTTACAGCGCCAAATAATGTCACTTGGCTCGCGCACCTTCCACGCATAGTTAGTGTACAGAAATGCTTCCACTCGAATTGTACGACCCGATGGCACGCCTTGCCAACAAATCATCAACATGATGTCGGCTGGCCTGTTTACAGCGCCCTCCCGTCACTCACTTCCACTTCGTTAAAACCGCGACAATATTAGGACGACGACGGGAATAGTCCCGAGCCGTCGCGACGCCTCAAATCTTTCCTCCCCTTTCTTGTTCTACACTGGAATGCGCCTTCCCCGGCTGTTAACCTTTCGCTGATCTCTCAACGACAACTTACTTTCGGGCTTGTTTTGGTCGCGGTTCGTCTCTTCTCGTACTTCCTGTCGCCAAAGGACAGACATCCCCGAAAATGAATGCGCCACAGAATAAAAAAATTTCCCCTCAAGTTGAAGGGAATTTCCATAAGAAATGTCTCTCAAAAATCGTACCTGCCACGTGATAAAGACAAATCGTCTAAAACAATTAGCGCGATAACACGCCGGGTCTAGCCATCCGTTCATAAAGTTGGGAGGCGAGCAGCAATGAAGCTCGTCAAAACTCGAAGATAAGGGAGGAAGGACGAATTAGAGGAGGGTGGACGTTGGTGACGAAGCGGAAGCTTCATACTTATTTTACTTAGAAAAGGCGACGTCTTTTTAAGACGACTAACAATGAGGGATGGTGGACCAAGAAAATGTTTAATGCCGCGGAAAGCGGGACTCGGGTAATTAATATCCATTATCCCGAACGCTTGACGACCTACGTCTAATTAGAGCCGAGCGGAAACAAAGACGCATTAGTCGCTTCGAATGGACCGTGGATTGATATTCAGCAGCTCTTTTGTCTTTGTTAGTTTCATCATTTCGTCCAAATCTTGTAACTCGCTTTTTTAAAAATTCAGGATCATGTTTGTTTTACTGGAAGAAGTATTCAAATTTTACATTCTTTTTTTTTCACGTTATGATCGTAATTCACAAACTACGTTCGTTACATTCGTTTGATATCAATTTTCCATGATTCCGGAATTAAATCAGGAACAGCAGCAATCAAATCAAACGACGCTATTCACTCTTTATCGCTCATGTTTCAAACAAGCAAACGTTACGTTTTCCCATCAGGCTCGTTCCACGTTCGTTATTATACGATTCCACAATCGCGTGAATTCGTAACCAAATTAATGCACATCCATAAATTTTCAAGAGGGGTGAGAGAAAAAAAATTAAATCACACGTCGCTGCTAATAAGGGTCGCGTCATTTTTTACAAGCGCTAATTTGTAAATATTTCTTTGGTTACAAGAATAATTCATCGGGGTGATGAGTTAGTTTTGTTGACGCGACGGGTTCGTTATACTGATCGTTGAATTTTTCATTCCATGTTTAATGCAATAAAAACTCCCTGCAAGAGTATAATTGATCGGATATTTTTGATAGGTATAAAGACGAAGGTAATTTTTCCAATCTGAATGTTCAGAGTATTGGACAAGCCGTCAAATTTAACCAATGCGATGAATTTAAATTTACGTTACAAAGCTTAAATTATAATGAATTCGGAAAACATTTCAGTTTTAAGCAAAAGCGGTTCAGTTTCATACCTCTAAATTTCAGCAAAAAATACTCAGCAAAAAATACCGACCAAACCTCATCAATTTCCAATCCAAAACACCCCTAATACCATTTCCCCTACGAATCTTCGATTTCCCCATCACCTACGCTCCTCCCAAGACTCCCCGCATTTATAAATCTCATTCAAAAGTGTTCGAAACAAAGAGCTGGAAGAGTCAGAATGAAAGGGATGGGAAGAAGGAGCAGGAACTGTTCTCACAAAAGCGACTCTTCTGGCATTTCTCCATCGGAATGGAAGCCGCGGGCCCGAAGTGGAAGAGTGCGAAAAAAAAGGGGGGAAAAGGGGAGAAGGACGAAAACGAGTCCTCTGCACGACGACCTCGGAATTCCTAATTCCTCGAAACCGTCCAAGAATTCCCGAAAGGTCCATTCAAGCCGCGGATCGGGCATATCATTAGGACTCGTTTCCAGGTTCTTTCCGTGCGCTGTTGTTGCGTGAATGGTGTTCGGGTGACTCGCTCGTCTTGTACGTTTTTCGGCCTTCGACTCTTTTTACCCTTTTTTGCGTTTCGTTATTCGTACTCCCCACTTGTTTCGTTCTCGGGTTTGTCGCCTTGTTTTTCGACGAGGACCGAACTCTTGTTCCGTTACGTTTTAAATGCTGAAGGGGCTCAACAGATCTTCTCGAGAGATTTTACTCCTTTTTGAACGTTGTTTGAACCTATCAATTTATATCGTCTGTGACAAGTGATACATTCAACGTATACCATTGTAATCGTTTTCGTTACGAAAATTTGAAGTGGAGTCTGGAGTTGACTCTGGACATCTGATACTTAACTACCATTCTACTGACTCTGAACTCGAACCTAACCAACCCCAACCAACACTCCAAATAACACCACTTGTCCTATCGAAACCAAACGAGAAACCCACGATTCCATTATAATACCGTAACACAATCGAAAACGTCCCTTAATCAAATGAAATCTTGTCGGTTGGGAAAACGACTCGGGTACGAAAAGGAGCGAAGAATGCCCGGGCTCGTACTACGGGTTAAGTTTAAAGCGGTATCGGAGCGGACATCTCGCCGGCGCCAAGGCCGAAGTTAACGAGCCCTCGTCTGGCCATTCAGCTCGGGTTTGTCGTAGGTATCCACGCTTTACCTGTAGACATTGCTGCCGAGTGCCGGCATTGTATGGCCGGTCACAGCATCACTTGCACCACACAATGTTGCCCCCCAGTCACACACTCGGTATACGTCCACAATAAAGATGAGGCAAGAAGTGGGAAGAAAACGAAGGACAAAAAAAGGCGACGAATCAACGAAGGAGATAGGAATCAAATCGAGAGATAGAAAGAAGCGGAAATGAGCCCACTAAAGGAGCGATAAACGTTTTCTGATAACGATTCCTTTATCTCACGTGACACATGGACCGGTCGAAAACACTTGCTCGGGTCTTCCAATGATTCTGTCACGGGAGTTTAAATGGGGATGGTTTATGGAGTGTCTAGGTCTATACCAGCCCAACATTGTTGCCAATGTTGCATCCAGACTCTGATACGTAATCACCTGCAAGGGATTTTGACGAGAAAGCTTCTTTTGGACCAAAGCAATTCACTGACGCCACCCGCAGATGGCGCACTCGTATTATCCTCCGTGTTACTCAGACAAACTCGAGAACAAAGTCGTCCTCACGTTTGACAAGGCCTTTCGCAGGCCTTAATAATCAGCCGAACGAGATCAAACGAGCGCTAACGAGCTGTTGGCAATGAAGATTCCGGCGTGGGCGTGTACATTTGCCTGATTAGATGCAACGCGATGATGCACCGGTGAAGCTACAACGGGCCACGTATGCATATGCATGCCGCGAATGAAAGAAAAAGTACCAGAACCGAGTGAGATGAAAGGAGATAACGCCTCACTTTCGAGCATCCTCACAATTAGTGGGAAGAGAATAAAAGAATCGGGGTGTGTTATTTATGTAATGCAGTGTTTACACAGAGCGGGGAATCTTGATGGAAATTATGCAAATGTTTGTACATTGTTGAAAACAGAATTTTGCGGGTTGTGAATGAAGAAAATTGATCGGTACGGATTATGGCAATCGATGTATTCAGAGCGTAATGCCGGTTGCGACAGCTGCCTATCCCGATGATAATAACCCTGAGCTATAGGTGACTGAAAAATAGGGGAAGTGTCATCGTTTTGGATACGAGCTTTCATTGTCTTCAGATGTCCGTTTCAGAATTTCATCGACCAAAACTAAAGTTGTCGCCGTCGAATCGACAATTAAAAAATGTTTGAAAACCATTTGTAGTCTAATCTCATCGTTTGATTCAATTTCAGCCACGGCATTACATCGGCAATTTCACTCCAACACCATCCACGATATACAACGCAATTTTCAAAGTAATATAGATAGATAATTCCGCCGCCACAAAACGATTCAATGGCTTGATTGCCGGCCACATCCGGGCTATTCGCGCCTGGTCGGCGCTGATACGGTCAGCCCCGGATAAAGTAGATATTAACACGAGATGATCCGTTAATGAAGCGTATGTTCTCTCCGCCAACGCTAACCTACCACCTATTACCCACAACCTTTCCTGTTATCTTACCCGGACACCGCTTTCCTCGTGTCGTGCTCGCTACGAATTATATTAACCTCCGCCCACCTTCCACAGCCATTTCCATACCGTGGCCCTAATTAGACTACGCCCGAAATTTGAAAGTTAATTATACTCTGCGGGTCCAGTAGAGATATAATTAATTATTCTTGTCTAACTCTTTTTATAACAGTCCATTAGCACATATTCTGATGTGAAAGGATCGAACATTCCTCTACATTATCAACAACAACAAAAAACGTAATTCCTGTCGCAGGATGATGAGATTCAGAGTAATTTAATAAAAGCAGGATCAAGTAATCGTTGACTACACAGTCTCCATTACTGTTTACGAAATGAAACCAGGGGGTAACTAGATAAACGAGCCCCTTGCGGAGTGTTTCGAAGACTGCGTACTCCACAGTAGTATCACATGCTTAATAGTATGTACCGACTTGAGTATTAGCCCTTCGCAGTTTATCCGAGGGTGACGATGAAAGAGAGAGGTGAATTGAAAAAGAAGACAAACATTGTTTGGGGTGCGACTTCACGAGTCTACAATATAAAATATCGCGTACTGTTGAGATGTCAATTATCGTGCTTCAAGATGATCCTGCTGAAATTATTCCATAAAAACCACTTATCTAAACGTCAAGAAACAAAAATTCCTTCATAAACCCTAAAAACTTCCTTTTCCACCACAAACATACATCAGACACCTCGTTCCAGCGAAAACCAGCCCTTCAACCAACCAACAAAAGATTTCGCCCGGAAAGTAAGAAAAGCTCCAGAACCCATGTCGCGTAATCGGGTAAAAAGAATTATTGATCAAGTTTTTTCACAGGGCGTCCAAGGGGCGAGAGCTTTCCTGTGCTTGCAGCGCTACAGGGATAACGGCGAAAGGGAAAGAGAGAGAGGAAGCGAGGACGCCAGGAGGTGGTCCGGTTTTTCCAACTTGTAAGGTCCGTGCTCCGCGAAGTTTATTCAGTCCGACAAACTTTGTAGTACAGCGTGTCCATTGCCAGAGGGCAGGAATCCTTCGGCCGAGGAGGAGAAGAGCGGAACCGGCTTTGGACGGCACGCATACAAGGCGCGACGCTTTGTCCGATCTCTCGGACGCAATTAGGGTGGGTCGCGCTGACTTCAACCCCCCCTGGGGTTTGCCGCGTTGAGTAGAAAAGCTTGTACCACCACCGACCTGGAAAACCAATGGGTTCCTGTTGGCCAGCTCGCCTCGTCGTCTGACACTAACTGACTGGCCAAAACCTACCCCTCCGCAGTCCTGCAAACTACCTGGGTTCTTCGTCCTGTCTTCCGACGCCATGTCGTCCCTTATCGATCATCATTGAGGAAAAGGATGATGGGAAATTTAGAGTGATCGTGAATACAGAGCGGGGGGTGAAAACTGTCTTCGATGACTGTAATGGGTGAAAGTTCACTAATCATCAGTGATTATTTTTTTGACGATGAGTGACTCACATCATCTGTTATAGTGTTAGAGATTCACGTGTGAGTGATGCTTTCTTTGGGCATATCGTAATGAGAAGGAAACCATAATGCTTAGAAACTTAGAAAAAATTGGAGGTACGATCGAGAAGAAGAACCACAATGTTGACTGATGCTGTGAGGCATCAGTCAAACATAGAGACATACCTTACAAGCATATCTTTGGCTTTTAGAGGCATCAGAACTTAGAGGAATATCTTTGGCATACATTTGTCCGACGTAATAGGCATAGAGGCATACCTCCATACCTTTGACTAGAGCAGCTAACAATACAACGGAAGAACATCATCTATAACATCCCATTGAAAAGTATCCACTTCACTTGCTACTGAAAGTATCCACTTTCAGTAGCAAGTAACCGAATCTTCAGGCAAGCATTTGAATTTCATTGCTCCTACACTTTTTTCACTATCCATTACTCATAAAAATAGATAATACATCTCAACTGCAGAAAATCTGTCCATCCAAATTTGAAATAACTCAGGCAAAAGTGATACTGTAAGAATCTCGAGAACTACGTAAACAAAGTGTAACGAGGATCGTGGAACAAATCGAAGAGTCGACAAGCTCCCAGCAAGTAATACACCCGGAGGGGAACGTAAGAGAGGCGGAGTTTGAGGGTCGGCCTCATCCACAGTCGCCCCTCCCATGAGTTTGAAAGCCGTCAAAGAATTGCCTATGGCTCTTAAATGTTGCGTGAGAACAACGTGGCGCGCTCTAGCGATCCCAGAACTAAACACAGGAATCGCGTGCCAAGGGTCAAGAACTGCGATCACCAATTTTTTCAACAAACTTCACTGCACGGTTTAAGCCATGGAAGACAAGAAGAACCTCACAATTACGATTAACCTCACAAAAGATCATTTCTGTGACCAAAATGACTAACCTATGTGTGCCATCGAATCATCGACGACAAATACCCAAAATACAATCATCGTCACATCCGATCAATAAAGACCCCATCAACACCAAATTACCTGCATCAATTAGGCGACCCGGCCAAAATAAAACAACCAAAAAAAAGAAACGAAGCGGAAAAAGGGTTGCGGAGGACAGCAGCTGTTCGTGGCGTCAAACGAATTATTAAATATCGTAAGTCGTCTGCCTCGGTTTCTTCCACCCATCATCCTTTCTTACGCAGGCCTTCCCCCGCGAACCTGGAATACCGTTCCTCCTCTTCGATCGCAATTTTTTCATATGAATAAAACGATTGACGTTTCTGTGCCGGATTTTCGAGGCATTAATAAAAGTTAGATTAGCACTGGCATTTCATTCGACAAGAGATGCTTGGTGAGGACTATTAGTCAAGCACTCGAATTTTCATATAAGAGCTGTCAGTTTTGTTCATTACTCGAGTCTGACAGCTGTCCCTTGGCCCTGTTCATTGAGTTACGAATAAGGGACGAAGACAAATTGCGAATTGCGTGGAGGCGTGATATTAGGTAAATTTCAGGCATTGTAGGCCTACCAGAAATTCCGATCGAAGCTCAGAAACCTCCTCTATAAAACAGTCTAACATTGTATGTGAAGAAAATTGGGACGCAACCCAAAACGTGCGAACCTAACCTCACAGAACTATCCTCATTGCACACTCAAATCCATACCTTCCCGTTTCGAAACCCGACCTTTTCACACTCGGAACACGTATTTCACGGGTAATTATTACAGTCGCCAGGAACGCAGGTGTGTTATTGTTGGATCGGGCCTATTGGCCGGTCGATCTCGTTCGGGACAAGTTATTATAATACCTGCGGCGGGATAAACTGTGACTTTACCTGCCCCCACGAAATCCCATGTCTTCGGCTTCGGCGGACAAAGAGCTCGGCCGTGCCACTTATAAACACTCTTACCCATCCCAAGTAAACAAGGCCCGAGCTTTAAGCTGTTCTACAACCAACGCCCGAGAGCCTCGCATCTGGCGATCTTCTTTCATCGGATTTCTCGAGTGATCGACATCGAGGCCTTTTTCATCGGACGTTGACGGCTCGAATGAATATATTCCGTATTTCGATCCAGTCAGGGAAACTGTTCCGTGGTGAAATGAAAATTCACACACAAAAATTCCGAGGTACTACTTGCCAGTTTATTTATCGTAGCGCATAATTAATCCGGTTAATCTGCACACAACCCGCAATATTTTATGTGATTGAAGGACTTCTGCCAAAATTTGAGTATTTTAAGGACTTCTCGGCACGAAAAGTGCGCATGAAAATTGGGTGGCCACTGCGAGCGAATGTTACGTTTGATCGTTTCGTTTTTCGAGAGTCGAATGTGTTCCTCTGCTAGGATTCTACAGCTTATAAATGCTCGGTGATTTTAGGTAAGCAAGAAGATAAACGTGATCGACCGTGAATTTAAGGTCATATTACGTAGAAAACAGAACTATTTGTGAGTCCGTTGGACCTTCAAAATAGCCAAACACGGTCGCGAGAAAAACGCTTTTTTTGTATTAACTTCTGATTGATTATGCGAGTTCTGTGACGCACGTTCTTTTTTCTTCGTAACATAATAGCGTCATTAATTCTGTTTGTCGACATAACAGAAACTTCAGGTAGAATAAACTATTTCGCTACTACCTGATTCGAAAGTGAGATATTCGAGTTCGAAGAAGAATGAGCTTGAGCAGGAAAATTTTCAATCGAAACGTCCCATCCACTAAAGTTGACAAAAATTGGAACGAGCCCACATAATCACTCATAACCCCCAGACGTAGACTCAAGTCATCCAAAAAGAAATTTTCCCGTGCTTGAACAAACCAGACATTTCCATCGCAACTCCATCTACCTTCTCCTACACATCCAGTTCAACATATACCACGCGTTCCAAGGTTTAAGCAAACTTTTTCAATGAAGATTATACCGAAGTCCGCTAACTACTCGGCCGTTCCCTTGAGAGCCTGCCAACTTTTTTCATTCGCCTAACTTCACTGTCTGCACGAAACGGCGAAGGGAGATGATCGCGAAGGAGACGAGGAAGAAATAGAAGAGCCAAGTGCGCGGATTACCGCGACTCATTGTAAATTGAAACGCGCATTCCACGTCCAATCAACGCTTCATTTTTCAATTTGCAGAATGTCGTGCCCGCCTCGATAAACAAACCGTTACGTCCGGGGGAAAAGATTGATTATTAATGTCGCGTGATGAGCATGCGATTCGATTAACCGGTCCTGACGAACGATCAACATCGTCCGGGACTTATTCAAGTCGGCTCCATTCAGCGCGTCTGTGAATTTCAAAACGTAACACAATAATCGTGACGTTGCTCATTGTTAATTGAACCTTTCAGAGGCGATCTACAATGGACATTCCGAACGACGTTCGTGTCATCGGTGGGACGTTTTCCGCGTGCATGCTGCATTATCGGGTTGTATGACAAATCTTTGATGGAAAGAATTGAATCACGTAGATGCACGAAGGAAAGTAATTCAGTGGTTCTAACTAAAAAATGTGGTAATGAGAGTTGAGTCTGAGATATATTATTTTTTAATACACAGGCTTTCTTTTTTGGAATATTTGGATAGATTTTTGAATGGAATATGATTTTTGGATAGGTATGTTATATTCAAGATGAGACTGCAAATCACATGAATTTTCGTTATGAACATTCATGCATTTTCCTAATTTTAATTAGTCAGATTTGACTCGGCAGACTCGAGAAAATTTCATCGAACTTTGGTTACTTTTCAGATCAAGTAGATGAATTTAAGGACTTATTAATGGATTTTCAGATTTTAACTGAATTTATACGCGTTGTATACTGATTTCTTTGATTTTTGAGCGACTTTCTTCTAATTATTCACTTACTTTTACATTCTTTTAAATGAAATTTTATTGAATTTTCAGTCATAATACTGCAGATTTTATCTAATAATTCAGTATTTTTAATGTAACATAATTTTTCGAAACTTCTTAATTTACGAACTGGAAAACTGTCAACATTTCCGAAAGTTTAAAACACCAGAATTACGAAATTTTGGAAACTCATATAAGCCGTAAACATTAAAAATTCTTAGAAACTTTCGAAATTTTGGGATTTTTGAATTTTTCATAATGTTCAATGTAACAACTTTGAATTCAAGAATTGTTCTAAAATTCAAAATTCGACGTAAATACAAAATAACACAACTTGAGAACTACAGTATTCATACAAATTGGCAGAAACTTCGAAAATTTCGAAACTTTCGAGCTCTAAAACTTTGAAAATTGAAAAATTTCTGGAACTAGAAAACTATTGAACATGAAAAATGTTTAATCTTCAGAATGTGAAGACTATCGAAACTTCCAAAATTTTCGAACTTGCAAAAATTCATAACTTCATAATTCTCAAAAATTCTACAACTTCCAAATTTCCCAAAGCTTCAGAACTTCGAAAATCACAAAACTTATGAGCTCTAAAACTTCGAAACTTCGAAAATGTCTGAAACTTGAAAACTTTCAAACTTACAATTCTTTGAAACTTCGAAATTCTGAAATTTCGAATTTTCCAAAATTCACAAACTTCCAGTATTCAGAATTTTACTATATTCAAAAATTATAGAACCTT
>JAPYZK010003889.1:0-11192 GCA_030522785.1 Platygaster equestris
CAGATGTCGACTGTCAACAATATGCTCGACAACGTGTTGATCAACAACCATTTGGTCATCAACATGTCGGTCAAAAACGTTTTGATCAACATGTAGATTCATCGGGTCGTTAACATGTCGATCAAAAACATTTTGATTAACTTATTGATTGACAACCATTTGGTCATTAACAACACGTCAGTCAATTTGATCAACATGTTGATCAGCATTTTGATCAACATTTTCGTCAACATTTTGATCAGCATTTTCATCAACAATCTGATCATCGCTTTCATCAGGTTAAAGATTTTTATTATATGCTGTATTGTCATGTTTATCTCGCAAATGTTTAGATGAGGAGTTAATTGATCTGAAATATCTTGTACAATGTGAAACACCGCAATACATATTTTCCGATGAATCATGAACATATCTAACATGTTCTATGTACTCTTTAAAGTTGGCGGAAGTTTTGACGCGAAGATTTCAATTCAACATTGTAGGCATTCATACAGGCACACACAAAAATTACGACTCGACAATCATCGTTTCCGAAATTCAGCTTCGATTTCCCCAATCAAGGTGTTCATTGATCTGTCGCAATTGCCGGTAGCAAGATGAATTTTGAAACAAACAATTTGCAGAAATGTTAACAATGTTTCTGTATTTTTTAGATACCCGCAGTCCAGGGTAAAGAAAATTTGCAAGCAAAGGTTAAGTGCATGCGATGTAGACTCAACTTTGTATTCAATGTTGTTCACATGGACGTAAGCAGCTTCAATTGACCCCAAAGGACCACAAACTGCAATTACGGGTTCAAATCGCAGATTTTCTGCTTGTAGACGAATTTTGTGTTGTTCCATACGAACTTGCAACTCAGCAGCTGTCTGTAAATCGGAGAAAATCCACTGAAATCAATATCCCATTAACGAAAAAAGAAAAAA
This sequence comes from Platygaster equestris, assembly GCA_030522785.1. Taxonomy (NCBI): domain Eukaryota; kingdom Metazoa; phylum Arthropoda; class Insecta; order Hymenoptera; family Platygastridae; genus Platygaster; species Platygaster equestris. Next base: position 924 of record JAPYZK010003889.1, read on the forward strand.
TTAATTATTCATCATTTAAAACTCTATTATACAGTTGAAAATATGTATATTAATAAATTAAAATGTGTCACAAATAATACGAAAGTAGAAGAAAAGTTCAGAATTAGTAATCTAATAAACCAGAACTTCAGAAATATAAATTTATAAATTTTGAGGATTCGGTAAAACTTCATTTTCAGAAATATAATCATTTTTAACGGAATATTCACAGTAATAGCGCTTATTTGCAGTAATTAGTAAATTTTAACATTACCAATCCAAAACCCGGCATATTCCAAAAATTCTTGCAGAAAATTCCAAATATTTCGTACCACGATGAAAAATATCTACATTCCGAAGTTGTGAATTTTCAGTACTTGACTGCAAAAATTTGATTCAGTGAAATGAATTGACTATACTTTCAAATGTATAAAATATAAACTTTGAGAAATTATTCATTCATTGTTTCATTGTTCCCCACTACGAAAAAAACGGAAATTGTAGGATATACAATAATATTTACATTTTGAGCACCAAAAACAATTGAGAGAAACAAAGTAATTGTTGATTCAAAATTGGAAAATCGGAAATAGTTCCATTACTCAGATTTACTCAAATTTGTGCACAGTTTCGGGATCAATTCTGACATAGTACTGAATTTTTTGAACTAAATAAATGATAAAAGTCCCCGAAAATATTCATAACCAACGTAATGTTTCAAAAATTTGGAAAATTTTTGAAATAGTACAATCAAGTCAATTTCAAGAGGAGATCCTGCAAAAATTCCCGCAAATGTTCAGAATTTATAATTAAAAAAAAAAAATTAAATTGTAACAATTCCAAAATTCTGAACAGTTCAATACAACACAATTTACAGATATGATAATTTTGGAAACAATTCAACAATTTTGGAATCAATCCAAAATTTTTCAAATTCAAAAAATTAATGGAATCATTACTGAACGACTCAACATAAAACTTTGCAAGAAAACTCATGTCATACATCAGAATGGATGAGAAAAGCGTCTCTGCGTTCTTGAAGACTGCGCTTTCGTAATTCTTTCGTACGTTTTGAATCGTCGGATCTTCTAGTACGTTACATTGAAGAAGCAATCGAATAAGGCAGCAGATGTAGAATTATCGCATCTTTGATGTCTTTAAAATTCAAATACAACTCAATTCATTTCATTCACGATGCGATAAAGGTATAATATAATCATTGAGAATTTACGCAATTGAGATTTGAACTTTTAAAAACACGTCTTAATGCTCCATAGATTTTAAGGATATCAACTTACGTGACAAAACTGTTTTCAACAGAAGACAATAAGCTTTGTCTTGTACGTTTTTGATCGTCGAACAATCAGTAAGTCACGCAACGAAAATTTCTCGAATAATTTCCCAGCGCTCAAAAAAGAGTTTTCCTTTTCCTTGGTACAGTTTCTCGGAGTCCCATCGAAGCTAAAAATAGTAACAATATACAATATTTTGAGGCTTGATATAAATATGAAATGAAACTTATATTCATTGAATCAAATTTAAGAGTTATTAAGATTGTTTTTTAATAGAAATATTATTCAAATTTGAAATCAAAAAGGTCAATAATGTGAATCACGGAATTCTCACAAGACTGGCATCACGTTCGACACTCAGGCAAGCGAATTTTTCTAAATATTCCTGGACTCCAATTTTTTCCTCAACCATTTTTCTACGAGTTTCAAAACTTGATTCCTATGCTCGCTGAACTCCCTTTACAGTATGTATGTTGTTCCGGAGCTATTTGATGTCGTCCGGTTCCTCTTTTGTAAAAAAATAATCACAAGTTTTCGTTCAATAAAAGTGTAGATATTAAAATTTATTTGTATCAAATTTGTATGTATACGTACAAATTGATTACAGTCGAATTAATATGTTTCAACAATTCTAAAAAGGGTCTCTGAATTCCATTGAGGATTCTTTCAAATGTACATATTGTATAACAATAATATATCGACAGTCATTTCCAAACTTTCGACAACAAAATTCAATTATGAAGACAACAACAATAGAAGTCTTATAGAGACGTGACTGCTCGTCCTCGACGGTCGACTTAGGTTGCGTGAATCCATTTTCTATTCGTAATAATCGTCGACGATAATCGTAGTTCTCAAATAGCGCGCCTTTAGGGTTAATGCGTCGTTTTCCAATCCGCTTGTACGGAGTGTAGTAAGTGTCCTTATTTTCTGTATGAAACAAGTCGACTATTTCCTGCGCGAGTTGTAGGTATCTTTCTTTGACAATGCTGTAAATGTGAAATAGAATAAAATGTTACTTTCATGAAGTTCATAAGAATGTTCAGCATTTTTAGACTGTGGAAAATTTTGGAAATGCAAAAAGTCCTTTAGGTTACGAAAATTACAAAAATCAAAGAATTGCGAGAGTTCTGAAAATTTTCAATACTGAAAAATTTTCTCGAATGATAAAACATTTATATATGTTTTAGCTTAAAAGCACTCATGGTTGCATTTTTAAAAATAAAATTAATTCATCACCATCTTAAAATTTCAATCATCCGATAATTGCAACCTACCGAAAATTGAAGTTATTTTGCATATTCCGGCATAGTGCTGAGATGTTTGAAAAAAATGAGGTGTTTTTCAAAATGTTAATATCGTCCAAACAATCGTCTAACAAATACCTTTGATCCTTACACAAAACACTTCGAATGCCCAACAGCATCATCTGCAGGAATGTCGGCGCAAAGAGTATCTTGTTCCTTTTGTATAATTATGCGTGTTAACGCACTTCTAGTGACTTTTTTTAACCGTTTTTTCTTTTGGTAGGAGCGCAAAATTAATTTTTCCTGCTCGTCGACACGAGCAAAAGCTGGTGAAGTTGCTGTGAAAAAATCAATTTAATTTATCATCTTCATATTCAATAACATCAATGAAATTAAAATTTCTATTTCAAACAAATCAAAGAATCTAGAAAGCATCTCATATTTATGAAAAAATTAATAAATTCCCCAATATTTATCGATTTCTTGTTGAATTATAGTTGATCAATTTATTTCTATTATTGATTAATTCATCATTATTTTTTTCGCATTGATTAGTTTGTTTCAGAATTATTCATTATTATTCAATAATTCACTCTCAAAATCAAGTTATGAAATATTTTATTTTTAATCCATTTATATATCATTACTCATCAATTTTATTGTTGTACTATTGTTGATTCGCATCATTACATCATTCATTATTATTCAATATATTATTTTCACGATTTGAGGATTTCGTATTTATTGAAAAATTTTCTTAATTTATTTTTTATTTTCTATTGATTTTTTTGGTATATTATTCATCAATCAATTTCATTATTAGCTGACTATTTCAATTAATTACATTTTATCAACTATTTATTCATTATTATTCATCATTTTATCCTCAAAATTTAGAGGTTATGTTCATTTAATATAGATTTTTGGTTTTTTGAAAATTCGGTGAAGATTTTCGTAGAATTATTCTATGGAAATATAATATTTCGTTAAACTTTGATGCAATGTACGTAGAAATTTTTTGAAATTCTCAAATGATTCAACTAATATTTGCGATAAAAATCACGATTTATGAAATTATGGTCAGTGAAATTGAGGGAAAATTTTGAACTGAAATAGAGCTGGAACTGTAAGAATCCATTATAAAAATTACAGCCTACCGAATTATTGGCCATCTTTGCTAAAAAGAAAAAGAAAAAGAACGTTCAAAAACTTCTCGTAGGGACATATAAAAAACTTGGGCATTACTCCCACGGCGGTAGCCATATTAAATCTTTGAACGCTTGAACAGTGCACATGTCCGAGGAAAACAAAACATTTTCTTCCATTTTTCGGTCGAAAGTTGGATGAAAAACAACAGTATTATACGATGAGTTTGAGAAAAAAATTAAACAAAAAAAAGATAAAACAAAGTTATATGATGGTTATTTCATACTTACTGCGTTTTTTTTGCGACGAAGTTTAAGGCACTCTCCGCGGATTACACTATCACCCGCATATGACCATGTGACTTTTAAAAATGATGAATCGTACAACGAGTCGTAGCAAGTAATCGTCATCTTCGCTCGACGACGTCGCACACATGCGTCATTGGAGAAAGAAGAAAAAGAGCGGAGATGATTGGCTCGAGTCATCAGGTGAATCATGAATCACCGAACTGCCCGGTAAAAATTCGAATATTTTCTAATATATTTTACCGTAATGCTCAGTTTATTATGCTGATCGCACGGTAAATTTACTAATATCGGTTTTCCTTCCAGGTGCTGCACGGTAGAATACGCAGTAATTTCTGTAAATATTATGTTTATTCCCGTTAAGCTATGTAAGTCATCACGGTAATATCAACTGAAAATCCACTATGTCCCAGCTTTATAGTGAACTGCACGGTAATTTCTAACGGAAATTTCTTTCCGTGTCCGACTCGTACAATTTAAGGCTTTCCGCCGATTAAGGAATGTAATAAATGACTTCCAACGCCTCGATACAAAATCGGTGAATGGCAGCCAATCTCTGGATAGCTTGCCTCGAAGATATTAATTCGACTGTATGCTCCATTGTGGGCCTCAAAATGGCGCCACCTAGCATGATAGCTAACCAGTCGTCAATAGCCAAAACAACAAACACGTCGCCGCTGGACCTCGCGGCTGGCCGGTGGCAGCTACGGCAAAGGTGGCAAAGCATGCTGAGTGCCAAGCAAAAGAACTGCTCGATGGCCCTGGTATCGACACCAACAGCCAGCCCCTTATAGGGCTGATAACTACTATCGTGTTGATGGTCTTGAAAAGTTTTTTTACCATTATTTTGATGAATATTCCGACGAATTACACAGTTTGACAAAATTTGGGTTTTTAATCAATAGTAAGCTCGAAGTATTAAAAAGGAGGTCCATTAAGCTCCAGTAGCAAATTTCCCGAGTGGTTTTTTTCGTTTGCATCGATTTTTCGAGTACTGATTGATCAAAGTTTCTTTCAACAACACGAGCGTATTCCAGCTGACTTTCATCTGATTTTTTTATTCGTCGAACCAAATGAGGGGTTTTTGAGGTCAAAACATATGAATCTGCAATTTTTCTGATGAAAAAATACGAACTTGCGAAACCATTTCTGGCTCTGTAAAGGGTATTTAATTCTTCCATGCCCCTCACAACGAGTAGTCATGATTCATTCAGATCTACGAGTATTTGGGCCGTGAACGACCGAACTATTTGTGTGTTCAGTGGTTCTCCAATACGTCTATCTGTTGGAAATAAATTGCATCAGTAATGTTAATTTCCAATCCATAGACGAATTAATAGACGAATTGCAGAACTACTAAACACAGGTCATTCACAGCCGATATAAATCCGAATAAATCTTGACTACCCGCTGTGAGGGGTACAATAGAGTTGAATACCCTGCACGAAGCCATAAATAATTCCGCTAGTTCTCATTTTTACATCAATATGACTGCAGACTCGTATTTCTTGATCTTAAAACCCACAATTTAGTTTAACCAATGAAAAAAGCAGATGAAAATTGGCAGAGATACGCCCGGATTGTTGTAAAAAAACTTTAAACAACCCGTACTTGGAAAATCGATGCAAACAAAAAAAAACCACTTGGTGGAAATGCTATTAGGGCTGAATATAACTACTTTTTAGTAGTTTGAACTCAGTACAAATTCTTTTTGAACTGTGTTATCGGGTAGATGACCAAAAAATATTCGAAAATCAGTAACGAATTTTCGGGAGCAGTTTTATACATCTGTCCAATGTTTTACAGCATTAACATTTTTTAGTTTTTAATCGAAAAAGGAGAAGAAATTTCTTTTTTAAAAGAAAAAAACTCAGGCATCGAAGTATTCAGTGCATACATTGTACAGTGCATTGAATCCAACATCCAATATTTCTTCACGGTCGTAACGGTAGTTTGGAAGTTATTAGCCCTGGGGTACTTTCAATTTTTCTGCAGTGAGCTCCAAATAATTGTGCGAAGCACAATTATATGATCAGATATTTCGACGTTGGGGTCAGGAATTTGACTTGACTTGTCATCCACGTTGACGCTCTCGGGTGACGTAACTTGGGCCTCGTGGAAAGCGTTGCACCAGGTACCGAAATTCGACAACAGAATTTATATTACCCTGTTTTAGCATCAGAGTTCGTAATTCACCATGTTCTGCTATTTAAGTCGTATCCTCTGAGTTACGGAAATTCTGCCACGTGAAAGACGTGACACAAAGTACGAAAATTCTATGGAACCGAGTATTTCGACGTGTAAATTCGAAATTCAAAATTCATCACACAGGATGACGGAACTTGTGTTCCGCCTTGTAGAAGACTTTCCACTCGATACAAAAAGTCGACGGAATCGAATATTCGGACTTCGGAACTTCAAAATTTAGCATGACCCGTCATGCTGGTCGACACTGGTGACCAGCATGACGATCACGTGATCACGAGTCTCGTGTCTTGTGGAAGACGTTCCACTAGGTACGAATATCAAACTAAGTCGAATGTTTCGACGGTAGTTTCCGGAATTCGACACGGGCCGTCATTCAAGTCGCAGCTCTCTTGTGATTTTTCTTGTGCCTTTTTGTCGACGTCGCACCAGATACAGAGATGAAATGGAACCTTATATTTCGACATCGTTCTAGAACGCTCGTTGCGTGTGGCACATTAAATTATAACACAATATGTTATACACATGTACAATTTTTTTAAGCACGAACATTTTACAGTTTTCCGTAGTGAAAAACTTGTGCTCTAAAATGTTCAGTGCATACATTGTACATTGCGTTGAATATAACCTTTGATGTCTTGTCATGGTGGTAGCAGTTGGAAAGTTATGAATCATGGAATTTGTGCGATTTCCCTATGTTCATTTATTACTATGTACCAAGGCATGGATGCAGATCGCCGCGGCGTGAATGCAGATCGCCACGGTGTGAAGTTGCCTGCGCGTGAAAGCGGGATGGCAGCATTGGAAACATTTACAAGCGAATGTGGAAGTTGGTAAAGAAAAGCAAGCGGGTTAGATGTCGCCAAGAGCAGCAAATGTGCATTTCCAGGAGCGTAGCTAGACGATATTCACGGAATTCTTTGAATGGGCAGATCGACAATTGTTTTAATCAGCGTCCCAAAAAATAACGATGAACTAATAGAATGCATACAACTGAATTCTTGTATTATGAATGAATGGATGAAGTTTGAAAAACTGTTAAGAAAGAAATAAAATCAACGATAGTCATATAAATAATAAAAGAATAATGCATGAAAAATTGAAAATAATGATATGAGAAATAATATAGTGAAACAGAGTGATGACGTGGATAATGAAAGGTATGTTGATACGTACTAAAGAACATGAATGAAATATATTAATGAATGAACAAACAAATCAATAATTAATATAAATAATATGACTTACTAGTCATTGCCGTAACAATGTACACATGACATTAATGAATTGTTTATTCTTATTAATAGCCAAGCTTTTCTAGTACCGCATTCAATGGAAAACCGTCCAACTGACGCGCGGGTGAACAGTTTAACGCTTATTATTGCACTACATATATTCTAAATATTTGAACTCCGCGCCTGACGAATGATGAAAACCATTATTTTTTTATGACTGCAAGTTTCATCATGAAAAAATATCCGCAGAATATCTTGAACGCTCTTAAATAGTCGTCAAATCCACTGCGCGATGCATCCGCGTTAAAGCTTCACCCTGGAGGGAAGTTCCTTACGTATGAATCGTACTCGATAGTATATTGCTAACATAGCTGATTGGAAGCGTGCTCACTTATTGCATGCCCTCTCTCCATTTTTGCGTGTCAATAGAAATTTTCGTGAATTTCGCGAGATACCTACTAAATCGTGACAATGCATGCGCATATTCGTGACTCTCCAAAATAATGAATACAAACATTCTTCACTAAAATAACGCGCGAACGTAAAAAACGATAGAAACTGTTTCCCGGTGATCACCCGCGAATTCAAAAAAGGATTAAAAAAACGGTCAAATTTTTAACGCTCGGAGATTTTCGACGAGCGCATAACGCACGCGCTGCGTTGACATATATGCGCTCCACGCGCTGTAGAGAAGTAACTGCTCACTTACCGTACCTAAAAATATGCATACTAACTAGTCAATCGAAAGCGTACTTGCTTTTTACGAGTTGTGTTCATAGGACTGTATGATAATCGACATTTTCGCGAATTTCGTAAGATGCATGCCGATTCGTGTCCATTACTGCCAATGCGTGCGTCTAACGCGACGCAAAATGATCAATTCTAATAATAAGCTTAATTAAGTACTCAAATTACGCACGTGCATGGAACAGGTGAAAACCGTCACCTGTTGTTCAGCCGTGAATCCAAAAATGACTGAATACCTCTGGAATATTGCTAGTGCTATAAGATATTTGACGAATTCACAGCGCGCGTGCCGCGTTGACGTGCGCCGCGCGCGTTGTAGAGGATTTATATACATGAGTCCTCGAAACTGTACGGACTAACTGGTCGATTGAAAGCGCACTTGCTTTCTACGAATCCCGTCCATGATACCGCATGACGTTTGACATTCTTGCGAATTCCGCGAGATACATGCCAGTTTGAATTATCATTTGTTACTGTCACCGTGTGCATCTTTTAAAGTACCCTAAAAATTCATCTGAAGGATAGACTGAATTCATTACCGTAATAATGCTGAATCAGAGAATTGAATTATCGATTTTTGGTAAATAATCCAAAATATAAATTCATGTAAATTATTTAAGTGTTTTTCTTACGTAGATGAATCTTTCGGGTACTATGAAAGATGCACACGGAGGAAGTAACAAATGAGACGAACCGGCATGTATCTCGCGGTATCCGCGAGGATTCGTCATGCGGTACAGTGGACAGGATTCGTAGAAAGCAAGTACGCTTTCGATTGACTAGTTCGTCCGTATAGTTTCAGGTATTCATATATATGAATCTTTTACAACGCACGCGGCGCGCAGTGAATTGGTCGAAAACTTTATAGCGCCGGCGATATTCCAGAGGTTTCCAGTCATTTTTAACTTCGCGGCTAAACAACAGGTAACGGTTTCCATCTGTTTTATGCGCGAGAGTAATTTTAGTAGCAAATTGAGTGTATTATCAGAATTGATCATTTAGGGTAGCGTTAGATGCACGCGTTGGCAGTAATGGACACGGATCGGCACGAATCTCACGAAATTTGCGAAAATGTCGATCATCATGCAGTACTATGGACACTACTCGTAGGTAGGAAGTACGTATCAATTAACTAGTTCGTGCATATATCTTTAGGTACGGTACGTGGGCAGTTACTCTCTACTGCGCGTAGAATGCATATATGTCAACGCAGCGCACGCGTTAATCGTTCGTCGAATATCTCGGAGCGTCGAAAATTTTAATGTTTTTAAATTCCATCGTTGCATTCGCGGGTGATCACTGGGTAACAGTTTTTATCGTTTTTCATGTGCGCGCGTTATTCAAGTATAGAATTCCGAAAATAATTTGTATCAGTTATTTCGAATAGTTTCAGATATGCGCATGCAATGCCACGATTTGGCAGGTTTCTCGCGAAATTCGCGGAAATTCCTATTGACACGCAAAAATGTAGAAAGGACATGCAAAAAGTAAGCACGCTTTCGATCAGCTATGTTATTGATATACTTCCGAGTACGATTCGTACATAAGGGACTACTTTCCGGGGCGAAGCGCTACCGCGTGTGCAGCGCGCAGTGGATATGACGACTATTTTTAAGCGTTCGAAGTATTTCGCGGATATTTTATCATGATGAGACTTGCAGGCAGAAAAAACAATGGTTTCTATCGTCATTCGAACGTGTGCATTATTTTGGTATTACAAATATATTTTGTGCAATAATAAGTGTGCAACTGTTTGCCCACGCGTCAGTCGGACGGTTTTTAATTGAATTAGGTATTAGAAAAGCTTGGCTATGAATAAGAATGAATAATTCATGAATATAATCAGTACATTGTTACGGCAATGACTAGTGAGTCATATTATTTTCATGAATAATTTTTTTTCGATATCTTTATTGATTTATAATTAATCATGGTTAGTACGTGTTATAGATGGTGGGAAAATGAACTTCAATCCGATGCACTCACGCGATTCGTGTTCATTGTTCAGCTTCTGAATTTCTTCCCGCGCCCGGGCAAGTTCTTCCGCGTCCGCCATGACACTTGCTCGCGTTATCCTTCGTGGCGGTTGCAGACTTTCTACTTTCTTCTTATC
>JAPYZK010003890.1:0-11774 GCA_030522785.1 Platygaster equestris
CCGAAATCCAGAGCAGTTCTACTTTAAAAATAAAAATAACGAGTTTAAGTTTTTAATTATACTCTACAATGATAAATATTCAATTTCAAAAACAAGACAAAAAATTCCTCCTGAAAAGACTCGACACGCGACGAAGAAAGCGCGAAGTGAAGCGAAGGAAGGAGAGTGAGTATGGGGTGAAGAGGGGCTAGCGGGGATAGGGAGCACGGGCGCGAGGGGCAAGAGAGAGGGGAAGAAGGTATCACTAGCACTACAAGTGTCCGAGTCGTCGCCCGTAAGGCCAAAAATTTCTCAATATGCCGGGATACGGAGTGTCATACCTCTGGTACGCAGTAAAGCTTCAAGGGCGATTGTTGCGTCAATCAATTAGGTGACCCCTTATCCCCCCCGCACCCCCCCCCCCCCCTCCCGCACCGTCCCTACCACTCACCCTCATCAATCCCCATGCCCGAGGAATCTAATTTTTCTTTCACTAGTCGCACAATATACTATAATTCAAATCAGCGGGAAGTATGTAATTTCGGGCTCTGCTGAGAGTGAAAAGAATAATAGATCACCTGATTGTCGAAGTACTGCGTAGGAGAAATATATCCATCCCGTGGGAGAAGTGAGTACTTCTCTCACGGGTTTTACTTGTCCCACAGGTTGGTGAAAGAAACGTTTACGCAAATTTCGGGGATATTACGACTCATAAATCACTTTGATGTTGTTCTCAAATTGTTGACTTGTCATTTTCATATTCTTCTCAAACAGCAATATAGCGATTTGTAAGCAAAAAACAGAGTCATCTTTTGAACGTTAACGCCATCTTGTTTCCAGCGATGATGGAAACAAGATGGCGGACGAGCGACTCGACACATATCGAAACGTCAAACTTCCCGACCATAACCTCAAAATTACCAAACTGGGTATTGCTGCAATGTTTTTGTTGTTGTTCACAGAAGTGTCGAATACAATCATAACTAGTCCCGATGAAAATCGAAGTAACGAAAGCAATGATTAGTTTTCACATATTCCTCGCGGTTGTTAAATAAAGTATTATGCGCGACTATTGATAGACGGAGAATATTTTACTCGCATATTACTGTACTCGCTACGCTCGTGCGCATTTTTCTACTAATGGAATGTTCTTCTTCTTCCACTAGTCGCATAATACACTAATTATCCAACGCCCGCGAGGAATGTGTCATTTTGGGACTCTGTTGAGAGAGAGCAAAATGAAGAATAACCTGACGGTTGACGTACAGCTTGGGAGAAATACACTAACCCGTTGGAGAAGTGAGTATTACTTCTCCCGCAGGTTGATGAAGGGAACATTTACGCAAATTTCGGGGATATTGCGACTCATGAATCACTTTAATGTTGTTCTCAAATTGTTTACTTCTTATTTTTATATTGTTATCCAACAGCAATATATCGATTTGTAAAAAAAAGGGTCATATTTTGAACTTTAACGCCATCTTGTTTCCAGCGATGATGAAAACAAGATGGCGGACGAGCAACTCGACATGTATCGAAATGTCAAACTCTCCAACCCTAATCTCAAAAACTGCTGCAATGTTTTTGTTGTTGTTCACAAAAGTGTTGGATACAGTCATAATTAATCCCGATGAAAATCAAAGTGAAGAAAGCAACGATTAGTTTTCAAGTTCCTAAAGTACGTAGCAAAGTTCTAAGGGCTATTGTTGCGTCAATCAATTAGGTGATCCATTTCCTCCTCTCTCAGCGTGCCCCTAAATCACACATTTCTCGCGATTGTCGAATAAAGTATTATGTGCGACTATTCGTCGACGGAGAATATTTCACTCGCGTGTTACTGCACTCGTTACGCTCGTGCAGCAATTTCCTGCTAATGGAATCTTCTCCTTCTCCTACTATACAATATACTATAAACACTACTGCTATTGTTATAACATCGAAATCATTGTTATCGTTACTAATTTGAAGAAACAATTGTCTGTGTACAATCTACCAATGTGTAATTAAAATTATGCATGTCATATAAGATTTCTGAATGCTCCGCTAGTATAGGAGAATTTTTTGGAGGGATTATTTTCGTACAAAGAATAACCAGCGACATAAATGCATGAAATGGGCGCAAGAAAAGGTAACCGATTATAAATTGGACAAGTTAGATAAAAACGTAATTTCTATCACTGAAAATTCCGTTTGCATTCGTCAAAAATTTTCATCTTTTTGTTACGGAGCGATAAAAATAAGCAACGTGCAAAAAAAGTAATCAATGACATGAATGCATGAAATGAACGCAAAAAAGGTAACTTATCATAAATTGGACAAGTTGAACGAAAACGAAATTTCTATCACTAAAAATTTCGTTTTTATCCGTAAAAAAAATTCTTCACTAATTTACGGAGTAATAAAAATGAGCAACGTGCAATTAGGTGAGAAAAAACACAAGCATAGTAATGATTAGTCAAGCTGTTAAGAATTACCATACAGCATCAGCTCTTCCCAGGTAGGAAGCATTTCTATGCACAAAGAATGATTGTTAATAAAAATGAACACGATTGGTACTGCGATTTATGTACAATAGATGAGATTTAGCCATGTGTCAGAAGCATCATAGCATCATTACTACTGTACAATTTCGCGTTTTCATATATATATTATGCAGAAAATATTTAGTGCTAATTGATTTTTGATTCCTTAAGGTCTGGTTTTTATATTTTACAAGTCGTACATTCACGACAATTGGATAAAAAGCTAAAATGAATGTAAGTTATTTATTATGGGACGATTGGATGATGAAAATAATGATTATTTATTGTCAGCGAAAAAAAGGGAACGACGAAGAAAAATCAAGAAGACACAAGATTGTATGTTATTTATCAAACTTTATGTTAGTAAACTTAACGAGAATAATGGTTAACAATTTTTTGTTATGATGTCAGGAGTGACAAAAAAAGTTGAAAATTTTTTTTTTTTTTACCTTGGGCCCCGAGCATTGTAGCTTTCACAGTTGATAATATTTTCAGTTGAGTGCCTATGGTTGGTATGCGTTCGCATACTTGGAGAAGATTCTGCAAGATGAAGCAAAAAGGGCAAAATTAAGTCCTAAAGGACTTGTTCAAGCGATATATAAGACTTGAGAGCGATTCTGTGGAGGGGAGGTGAGTTTAATGTCCTCCACCCCGTGCCGATCTTCAAAAATCTTGAGGTCATTTTAATGAATAAAAAGTATTTTATTGACGATTTTGGATGACTTTCAGGCGATCTTAATCATTTAAAAGAACTTTTGGATGATCTCAAACAACCTTGAAGTGACTTTAATGGATAAAAAGTAAACTCGTCACGATCTTAAGGCGATATTGATGGATGAAATGTATTTTCGTAACGATCATAGACGATCTTGAGGCGATCTCGATCGATTTAAAGAACTTTTGGACATCTTGAGGTGATCTTGAAGGCTCAAATGTATTTTCGTAACGATCTTGAGGCGATCTCGATCGACCTTAAGAACTTTTGGACAATCTTAATGTGATATTGATGGGTCAAAAGTATTTTCGTAACGGTTTTAGACGATCTGATCAATCTAAACGATTTTCGGACGATCTTAAGATGATCATAGCGAGTGAAAAGTATTTTTGTTACCATCGTGGACGATCTTCAGGCGATCTCGATCGACCTGAAGAACTTTTGGATGATCTTAAGGTGATTCAAAAGTATTTTCGTGACGATCTCAAGGTGATTTTGATTGAAAAAAAGTATTTTCGACACTTACCGTACGAATGCGTTTATCAGTGCACTCCCTCGCGAGTTCTTTAGCGAGACGAGTCACTTCCTGCGAAGCCTCGGCGATGGCCTTCGCGCAATCTATCAAATCTCGCTTGTTCCCGCCTTCTCCCCGAACTAAACCGGATAACCGTCCCATCAGAACTGCCATTTTTTTAGCTGCCGCGATTATTTCATTGTCCTTGCTTGACCACTGCCTCACTTCTTGGTGAAGTCCATGAGCTGCCATCTGAGTTGACGTAATTTTTTTATTACAATTACATTTTAGCTCATTTTTTCAAACATGGATCAAAATTTGTTCAGTGTAACGAGCAAAGGGAATGAAAAATACTATCTAGTTATCATCAGAATGTGGAATTTTTTTTCTATTGTGCATTTTGCAAGCACGCAGCCAGGGAGGGGGCTGAAGCCCCCCCCCCCCCTCTGAAATTCCGAAAAATTTATAAAATCTAGCATATTGCAAAAAAGTAATTTTTGAAAAGAAAAATAGCGGAACAATACTGATTTTCACAAGTGTCAAAGTTTGCGTGAAACTTGATAATTTTCAACATTTCAAGATTTTCAACAATTGCATAAATTTTTATAATTGAGAGGATTTTGAGAATTTGAGGCGTTTTTAAAAGTTTGAAAATTTCCGAAATTTTAAAAATTTTGGAAATTTCGGAGTTGTAAAAAAGTTTGGAGAAATCTAAAAATGCACAACATTTTCATAATTCTTGGAATTACGAGAATTTTACGAATTTCTGACATTTCGAGAAACTCAATAATTTGGAATATTTTTAACATTACAAGATTTTCAACAATCTTGTGAATTTTTGAAGTTTAGAGTATTTTGAGGATTCTTGTAGTTATTGGAATTTTAAAAATTTCAAGAATTTCAAAATTTTTGAAAATTTGCGATATTTCCATAATTCTTGAAATAACGCAAAATTCAACTAATTTTTCACGTTGCGAGGAACTTGATGATTTGGAACATTACAAGATTTTTGATAATTCAGAGAATTTCGAAAGTTTTGAGTATTTTGACAATTTTCAGAATGTTCCAAAAATTTTTGACATTTCAGAGATTGACAATTTTATAAAATCTTGAGAGATAAGGCAGTTTTTATAATTCTTGAAATTTAAAGAATTTTACGAATTTCGAGAATTTCGAGAAACTTTTGTTTGGTTGAAACATTTTCAACATATTTCAAAATTTTCTACTATTTTGATGAATTTTGAAATTTAGAGGGTTTTAAAAATTTTCAAACTTTTTGGAATTTCCGAAATTTTCTGAATTCCCAAAATTTTAGAATTAGATTTGAAAAAGCGTCAGAAATTCTTTAAATTTACAATACTTCCATAATTATTGGTATTCCTAAAATTTTACGAATTTCTAAAACTTTGAAAAACTCGATAATTTTGAACACTTTGAACATTTCAAGATTGTTAACAATTTCGCAAACTTCCACCATTTGGAGTATTTTGAGAATTCTAAAAGTCTCGTCAAAGTCCAGTCTAGCCAAAGTACTGAGAACTTGCGAAATTGTATACATTATTAATCATCTTGTAATATTCCAAATTATCGAGTTTCTCGAAATGTGATGATAACGTAAAATTTTCGTAATTTCAAGAATTATGGAAATACTGTACATTTTTATAATTTTTGAAACTTCCACAAATCTCTGAAAATTACGAAAAATTCAAAATTCTTGGAATATTCGGTATTTCAATAACTTCCAAAATCTTCGAAATACTGTAAACTTTGAAAATTTTCAAAATTGTTCAAAATCTTGGAATGTTAAAAATATTCCAAATTATTAAGTTTCCCGAAATGTTAAGAAATCTTATAATTTTCGTAATGTCAAGAATAATGATTATATATATTAACATTTTCAGAATTTACGAAAATCTTACAAATCTCTGTAACTGACGAAAGTTTTGAAATTCTTGAAATTTTCAATTTTCCAATAACTTCAAAAATCCTCGATCTTTAAAAATTTTCAGAATTGTTAAAAATCTTGGAATGTGGAATATATTTCATATCATTAAGTTTCTCGAAATGTTAGAAATTAGTAAAATTATCTTAAGTTCAAGGATTACGGAAATATTGTAAATTTTCAGAATGTTTGAAACTTCCACAAATCTCTGAAATTTACAAAAATTTTGAAATTCCTGAAATATTTAGAATTCCAATAACTTCCAAAATACCAAAAATACTGTAAACTTTGAAAATTCTTAAAATTGTTAAAAATGTTGAAATGTTAAAAATATTCCAAATTATTAAGTTTCTCGAAATGTTAAAAAATCTTATAATTTTCGTAATTTCCAGAATCTTAAAAATTATGGAAATTTCCGAAATTTCAAAAAGTTTCAAAAATTCTGAAGAAATTAGGAATTTTTTATAATTCTCTGATGAAATTTCAGTTTTTGAACTTGTTGAATTAATTTCAAATGAAAATTTCCTCGTCCCCTCCCCTCTCTCCCCGAACGAAATTTCTGGCTACGTCCTTGGCATTTCGTCTCACTTTCACGTTATCATTAATATAGATAAGAGGACGATTCTTATAACAAATGCACAGATATATCGTATATCTGTGGAAAAACGTCAATAACCACAATACGACAGGCAACAATACGACGAGTTTTACTGTAATAATTATCATAAGGAAATTACCATGATAGGTTGATTTGGTTGAGGAGCGTGCATAAACATTTCGTCCTCATCATCAGTTTCTGGTGGAGGAGGTCGTGGTGGAGGGAGATCACCGCTGGGCAATGGCGGACGAGGCGGCGCCGTTTCTACAGCATTAATTAGTATGGTTACAAGGTTTCATTGACTTTTGACTTTCCACCGTCATAATTCTCATTCGATGTATATGAATCTAAATCCGACATTGACAGCTTAGTTTGTAGTACATCATTATACAAGAGGATGATGTTAATTTTGAGGAAACAGAAAATTACTGTACGAGGCGAAGCCGAGGACTATTTTTGTCTGTTTAAATCAACATTTACCCGCTTGGGAAACAGTGTCTCATCCGTCGCAAATCTTGAAGACCTTGCAAACTTACTACTTTGAAGTTAGAATCGAATATGAGTTTTTATGAGGGGAATGGCCAGACATTTTTTGCAGTGGGTGGTTTTACGAATGAGTCAGGCAAATGTCCCACTTTGAAGCAGTTACCCACTTTGCGGCACCTCGACTGCCTTTACCAAATGTGTCGAAAAATTTCACAGCGTAGATTATGAGAAAATGTTGTGTGTGTGGCCGAAATATTGTTGATGTGTAAACATTTTCAATTTCGCGTCTGGTATGGGTCAGTATGGGCTCTCGCCGCGTAAGACGTGTAAGACATAGAAGATTAAGACATAGTGTGCACAAGATGCATACACATCAAACGTGAGTGTCGGGTGCTCACTAATTTTTTATTTTTTATTCGTAAAAAAACAAGAGTCACTCGCGTTTATGATTTCGGTAAAACATTAGGGTTATGTTTCATTTGTTGAATGAGCTCGATTCAAGTCAATGAAAAGTAATGTTTACATCAGCAAATATTGATGTGAATAAATAAACAAGCATGCATGATTCGAGATGAAGTTTGATTCACAAATGTATGAGCGCAACTCGTGATTTCCATGTTAGCTGCCGCAAAGTGGTACAAGTCGAGTGACACAAAGTGGGTCACATAAAAATCAGCCTGCTTCAAAGTGGGACATATAAGCCTCTCCCTAATTATAACATTATTTCTACTACTAATCAAATCGGTAGCAGAGTAGGTAGTGCAGATATGATTTTCAGATAAAATACCTTTGGCTGTGAAGAGAGTGTATGGCGGATACGGTGCATTTTCTTCTGCAAAATAAAATTGATTTGGCACGATTTTTATGATGTACTTTGTTAAGATTAGTAAGTGAACGGATTCCACACAAGTCTGAGAATATAATTACTTCTGAAAGACGTGATCTAATGTTTACCGTCCCAGCTGAGTCACAAGCAATGATATAAGATTGAGTATTATTGCCTAAGATTGAAATTTTGGAAGTTCTGGAAGTTTTCGCAAATTTCCAACATTTTTGAGAATTTTTACAACTTTTCAAAATTTCTGAAATTGTGGACAATGGTTAAAGTTTTTGAAAATTTCTAGAAATTCTGTAATTTTTGTAAATTGTTGAAAATTTTCAAATTTTGTTAAATTTTTGAAAATTTTCGAAATTTTTTGGAATTTTCGAATTTCTCCAAAACTTTAAGAATTGTTGGAGTTTTTTCAAATTTTGTATAATTCTGAAAAATTTTCCGCAGTCTTGAAAGTAGTCAAAATTTTTCCAAATTGCCCAAATTTTTGAGAATGTTCAACATTTCCAAAATTGTTGAAAATTATTCAAGTTGTTGAAAATTTTTGTAAATTGTGTAATTTTTGGAAGGTGTTGGAATTTTTTCAATTATATGGAGTTTTTGAAAATTTTCGAAGGTTTTGAAAATGGTTAGAATTTTCGCAAATTTCAGGAATTTGTGAGAATTTTTTCATCTTTCTAAAATTGTGGGAAACTCTTCAAGTTTTTGAAAATTTCTATAAATTCTGTAATTTTTGTAAATTGTTGAATTTTCGAAGTTCTCCAAAATTTTCGAAATTGTTGGAAATTGTTGAAGTTTTTAGAAATTACTTAGTTTTTGGAAATTGTTGGATTTTTTTCCAATTTTGTACAATTTCAAACAATAATCCAGTCTTGAAAATAGGTCAAAAATTTTTTAATTTCCCAAATTTTTAAGAATGTTCAAAATTTTCAAAACTGTTGAAAATTGTTGAAGTTGCCGAAAATTTTTGTAAATTATGTTATTTTTTGAAAGTGTCGGTATTTTTTGCAATTTTATGGAATTGTCGAAAATTTTCTAAAGTTTTTCAAATGGTTGAAATTTTTGAAAATTTTCAGAAGTGTTAAAAGTTTCCAAAAGTTATGTTCAAGTTTTCCGGAATATTTAGGAATTACGTTATTCTTGAAAACTTGTGACGTTTCTGAAAATATGCGGATTTCGTCGACATTTTTGAAATTCTTCGAAATCTTGGACATTTTTGAACATTACCGGAATTTTCGTACATGACTGTTGAAAATTGTTGAAGTTCCTCTAAAATTCTTCAATTTTTTCAACCTTTTCTGAATTGTACTTTCTAATTCACGATGTTTGAAAGACTCTGATTGCTGTAATGGCAATGCAATGATATGCGATGTTATATCATTGCACAACCTTGCTGATGACCCAGCAGGGATCCGCATAGTGTTGAAATTGTACCTACTACCATTTGCCAAATTAAAATGAATCTGATTACCATATCGAAATTCATAAAATACAGTTGTTTTATCTACTTACCATCACTGATGTGCAATTGAGACAGGCTCGGTGTTATGCTTTCAGGTTCAGTTGAAATCGCCTTTCGTACTTGTCCAACAGCATTTAATAACTAGTGGAAAAACGGACACGAGTTAATTATCAACTGGATCGTTAATTATCGTGAACTTAGTCCAATTAGCGATATAATGGAAAGCTTTAAAACTATGTTTGAGAGTAACATGCTCGTTTCTACATTTACAAACGTTACAAGTTCCAATTCTACATTCGTAGAATTAGCTGGAAGTAAGTTTGAAAAAAGTGACTGGGCGAGTGAAAGATTTAAAAAAGTTAGAAGCTCTGACTCATCCCTTGTACGTATTTTGACTCAAACATTATAATTCTTACAAAACTGAGACTTGAAAAAACTCACCGCGCGATTGCTTTCCCGCCAATGTGAAACAGCGTTGCCATCGTTTGTATTGATTGCCACACATTTCGCATCCTGGACCATTGGTGCAACGCCTGAAAATAAAATTAGACGCGTTGATATCAACTCGAGTCTCGATTGATCTTTTTCGATACTGATCGAATTGGAGCTGGTCGACATGGATACAACCAGCTCCAAATTGTGCTAATTTAACGGCAATTAACGAGCATCACGAATTTGAGTAGACTGAAGAGTGATCCATAGGCGCAAACCAGATATGGGCTACTTAATAAAAAATATCCTTGTCAAATCATTACGAAATTCATGAATTCTTCATGATGAATTTTTTTATTCCATGTCCGCGAGGAATATGTGATTCTGGGGATTTGCTGAGAGTGGGGGCAATAATGAACTATTGTACTTGATTATTATAGTATAGCGTGGGAGAAAACCCAACCCATGGGAGAAGTCAATAGGTCGTTTATAAATCATATATATATATATATATATAGATGTGTTTTACATGACGGTTATAAGTCATCATAACTGCAAATTTTTAAATCTGACAATCGGAAAATTAAATTTTGGATAAAAATTTCCGGAATTGAAATGCTATAAATTTGTTAACGAATTTTCTAATACCGATATCACTAAGAAAATTTTCCGAATTTCCGAACTGTGAATTCCGAAAATCGTGAATTATTAATTTTAAAAATACAAAAATTACTAAATATAAAAAAATTTTCGAATAATCCAAGTTCAGAAATGTTAAACTTCAAAATCTGCAAATTAGCGAATTTTTAATTTTTTTGCACGTTTTCAAAATTCAAATGATGGGTTTGAATTTTTTCGAATTTTAAATCCTGACATTACTTAAATAAAAAATTGTCGAAAATTGCCGAGTTTTCGATTTGGAAAATTTGAAAATTACAGATTTTTGAAGTTGAAAAAATAAAATTATAAAAATTTCAAATAGGTCGGTTTTAAAATCTAAAAATAAAGAAATTTGAATAATTCCTGGATTTTTAAATTATAGATTCTCAGAATCGATAATTTTCGAATCAAAAAATCAAAAAATCCGAAATTACTGAAATCGAAAATTTTTCTAAATCTTCAAACATCATCTATACAATAAAAATTTCACAATCCGAAGTCTGAAAATTGAATGTAGAATATTTCGCACATTTTTAGATTCAAATGATCAGAATTGGGAATGTACGTAATTTTTGATATTAAGATGATAAATTCATCAATTGAAATTATATAAATTAATATGAAAATTTTTTTTCATCTCCAAATTTTTGAATTCGGAAATTACCGACTGGTGAGATGATTCAAAGTAAATGAATCCAAAAATCTGAAAAAAAAAAACGAAATTTGAAAAAATTTTTTTAATTTCCAAATTGAAAAATTGAAAAATATCTAAATTTACATATTTTCGAATTTTTCAATTTGGAAATTTAGAAAATTTTTCAAACTTCGTTTTTTCCAGATTTTCGGATTGATCACCTTTCAATAATCTTACGATTCAGTAATTTCCGAATCCAAAAATTTGCAGATGAAAAAAATGTCCATATCAAGTTATATCATTTCAATTGATAAGTTCTAATCCCTGGTAAACCTCTAACCACTTTGACAGGTGGTTTCTGGGTGGTTACTAGGTGGTTGTCAAGTGGTGGTTAATACTTTTTCGCGTAAAAATCATGAAAAATTGATAATTATTGGGTGATTTTCTAATTTTATTTGGGCGAAATACAGCACAAAATAGTCTAAAATAATACTAAGACTTATTTATTTAAGGGTAAATTAGCAGATTTTACCTTATCGACAGTTATATGAAAATTAATGAATATCTGTATTTTATTAGACTATTAGTCTAGAGCGGATAAAAATATGCATGCAAAAAAGACTTTTAAGCGCTATAACATGCTCGTAAAATCACACAAATATGCACGAAAAATATGCACGAAACGAATGCGTAAAACCAGCATCGATACTCAATGTTTGTCATGGTGCTATTGCAATGTACAAGTAAATAACATTTCCCTTGTTCAGAATCATTTTCGTCGACGTTTTCCAAAAATCCAAGTATAAAATTAGCCACCATTCGTTGCTCCGAGTCTGTTGTTTCATCAAGAGAAAGCCAAATGTACTTGTTGGCTGCTTTGGCCCGTAGGGCTTCTACGTAGCTATCGTAAAGTATAGGGACATATTTTTGACGAAGAGTAGATTCACTGGGCACAGAATTCTTTGTATATTTCTCCAAAAATTTGATCACGCTGGCAT
>JAPYZK010003891.1:0-13486 GCA_030522785.1 Platygaster equestris
CGATACTAGACGTATGAATACTTTGATTTGAGTTTACGCGGTTTTGACACTGCGCATGCTCGGCCTACAAAACCATTTAGCATGGCGTCGTTCAAATTCGCACGAAAACGAGGAGTGGGGACATGAAGAACTGGAAGTTTTGGAAGTTCTGGAAGAACTGGAAGTTCCAGTTCTTCATGAGCATTCATGAGTGGGGACTAGCCTATCGGCTATCCAGTAGTATTATTCATATCAGTGACTCTATACCGCAATCCGACGTAAATGGACGTTATCATAAACTGTCATACATGTAAACTTGACCTTACCGAACAAGCGAAAAGCGATAAGAAAAAACGTACATTTTTAAACGACGATAACAGTACATTACATACAGCGGGCGGAATCCCTCGCGCGCTCCTCGTCGATAACGGCAGCAGCGGATAACGGTAGATAACGGTAGATTCGACTGTGCAAAAATAGATAGCTACTAGCGCCGCGAAAAAATCACATTTTTCTGCTCCCCATTGCATTATCCGTCATCGTCTATTTATTATTGACATAGGATAAACAAAATCGTTGGTCGCCAAAATCGCGAATTCAGCAGCAGCAGCAGGTGTGAATTGGTGTGAATTAAAGACGTTGACGCGACGACGACGATGCGACGCAACACAACAACGATTTTCGTTGCTGCTTGTTGCTGCTGCTGCTGCTGCTGCTTATTGTGCATAAGTACTCGTCGTCGCATAAGTAATCGGCAGTCGCGGCTTACATGCAATATGATGATCATGAGATAACATGATGGTAATATATTAATTTTTGGGCCTCGCACAAATTCAGATTCAGATCGCGGTTGCTGCTAGTGGTGATTGGCCGTGCACATATCGCTCTCCAACACCTCCCAATAAGTCTTTGGCTGCGGCGCGTGACATTATATATTTTTATACGCCACAATCATCATCATCTATACGTTATCATCGATCTGCATCGATCGCACGTACCTGACTATTTTTTCACCGTTGCTGCTGCTGCTGCTATTGTCAGCTTTTTCGAGGAGGAAAATATGAGTTATCTAAAGAAAATTGGCACCAGTTTCATTTACATTTCCCTGGTCCTGGCAGTCATTACTTTCATGCCGGGATTTCCCCCCTATAACGTGGCCGACTTCCAGGAATACAAGTAAGCTTTTCATAAACTGCCACTTAATTATTACTGCTATTTTCAATTTATCGTCAATTTGTTATTTTCTCTGAATGCATATTCCCTACTATGTACTTGATTGACACTACTACGTATTTAAAAAACATTGGGATTGTTTTGACGAAAAACTTGAATTTCCTGCACTTTTCACCTTATTGTAAAAGCTGCTTTTTACCCTAGCTGCAATTGATCGAGTCCTAAATCTCGTAACATTGTAACTCGCAGCTAACGAGCTAAAGCTGACCAACGATTCAATTCGATGCTCAAATGGGCACACATTTTCAAATGTCGAAAACTCTCCTTATTATGAAGCCTCATTTTTACAATCTCCTTAAAAAAGTAAACGAAAGTGTCTTTTCCTTTCATTTTTCCGTGTCTTTTAAACTTGCAAATCTTACTTTTTTTCAATATTCCATTGACGCTTGTTCGCCAAAGTAGCAAGTAGCAACGTATCATGTATTATTCAGTAAAAAAAAAAAATGACAATGTAGATGTGCCTCCTGTTCTTTGTTTTTTTTTCACAAACATAATATAAGCCGTGTGTGCATCAATTTATCTCTACAAATACTACATAATATTAATATTTTCACATTGAGCCTCAAAAGTGAGTTGATCGAGGTAGCCAGCAGGTGCGATGCAGTCATTATTTTCTTAATTTTTTCCATGCATGCAATGGAAAAATGATCACGTCATTTGAAACTGCAGAATTCCACTTTGATTGACGAATGTCCAATAGAAAAATAATAATAATAATATGTCACTTTAATTATCATGGGTCTCCTCCACAAAAGCAGCCGCGTCGAAAAGTGCTTGTGAAGTAGTACACAATATAAAAGCTAAGCAAGTAAATAATAATGCTAAGTGGCATACAAAAAGAATAATGTCTGCCGTTCTCGTGATGATTGTTGTATACTACTCGCTGCAATTAATAATGCGAATATTCGAATGAATCGAATGTTGTCCCTTTTTGGGGCCGCATATCTGCTCTGCGGCACCATGCGAGAGCACTGCCGCGGAGCGGTACGATGCCTGCAGTTGCAATCCACTGTAAATTTCTGCATTTACATCGTTTGTTCATTTGAAAAAAAATGTAGTTATTTGTATTCATCATTATTTTGTTGTCTATAGATGTTGCATCTTATTTTAGAATCATCAGTAGGAAATTTAATCCGAGAGTAAATTGCGTTGCAACATCGCTGCAGTTGTATAACAATCGATAATTTATGATTCAATTATACAAGTGCAATGAACCAGAATTGATTTGCATAACAAGTTAGTAATAATCCTCGAATATCGGGATGGTATGATTATGTCAGGGAAGACGAGCGCGATGCGAACGTGTTATCGCGCAACGCATGTGATGACGATAATATTATATATTATCGCTGAAACGAGACGCAGCAGCAGCGCGCGCGAGTTGTATAAAAATACAAATAATAACGACGACAACAATGATTTCATCAAAGCTTTAGAGCTCTCTTATAGCTATAGTAAATATGTATAGCCGCGTGTAAAGCAGAGCGGCTGTTATTTATGCGTATATTTCAACATTTTTCGGCTATTATAATTAATCGAACGTAAATGAGTGCAGAGTGAGTGGCATTAAAAAGTCCGAGAGTTGGATGTTTTGTGTTGAAATGTGAAATGTGAAAGCCGCCCCCCATCAGCGCCATGCGCATACGTAATAATATACTATGCATGCCTATGTATAATTCTTCTCATCTCGAAAAATCACTCGCTTGCTCTATTCAGTTAGTTATTGAATAGGCTGAAAATAAGTGAAGCAGCATGCAGGCCTCGTTTCTTTCCATTCATTACATAGAATGTTTCATTGATGAAATAAGAAAGAAAATGCGAAAATTCGCTTAAAAATGGAACGTAATATTTCATACATACAATAATACAATATGATAATTGTATCGTGTTTTAATAACAAATTGCGAGTCATGTGTTATCGTAAATTTTTGAAATTATTGCAGTTTCGTTTCTCCGGCGGCATTGAAAGGCAAAATTGCGAGGAACAACAGGTTGAAAAGCGCGGAAAAATTGTTCGTCGGGCAAATTTACAGCCCGGAATGTTTCGCCTCGTTCAACGGCGATTTGTACACGGGTATACAAGCTTACGGCATCGCCAAAATAACAACCGACGATCGCTTGCTTCCGATCATCCGTTTCCACAATGAATCTTGCGGTGCGCAATAATTTCCTCATTACGATTATTATTATGATACTACTTGTATCGCTCCTCTAATAGTTTTATAATCATTCAGTTATTATTATGTCTGGCCTAATATAATATATTGGATCCTAGAATAAATTTTTCATTTCGCAAAAATTATAATTTTTTTCAATTCGTTATGATCAATAAATAATTAACACTGCACTTCTATAATAATAATAATAATAATAATGATAATGATAAACGGCGATACGCGCGCAATATGATCATTATTAAACTATTGTTGAGCATTGATGATAATTATGAAATTAACAGAGGATTATTGGCAAATGGACAAATGCGGAAAACCCTTAGGCATGATTTTCGATAAAAGTGGTAATTTGTATGTGGTTGATGCATTTCTCGGCATCTTCAAAATCGACGTGAAAACGGGCAGAAAAGTAAAAATCGTCGACTCGAATGAAACGATTGACGGCAAAAAATTAAAACTGCCAAATTCTTTGGACGTAGCTTCGAATGGCGATTTATTTTGGACCGAATCTAGCACTGATTTTTCACTCGACGATGGCATCTACGCCTTTTTGGCTAATCCAGCTGGAAGGTATAATAATATAATATCAATTATCTATTATCCTTTTACTAAACATATTATTACCCGATGTATAATAATTGTATCCATCGATGGATCAGCAACTTATGCACCACACGCATCATCGTCGCCTGTCCTACTGTTGTCGTACTACTGTTACTGTAAAACCGCGGGTTTTACAATACGACAGGCGACGAAGATGGAGATAGTGGCAATAGGACGAGTTGTGAGCTGTAATATACAGTATAATGCGTGTAAGCCACATGTAAGCTAGCTTATAGTTATACACAATCGACGGGTCCTGCTGCTGCAGATTTTGTGGACTTGCAGATTTTGTGGACTCGCGATAAATATCATTTTCAAAAGGTTCGAAAATACGTTGGATCGTATTTACCATAATACGATCCAATTTATCATAATAATACATGTCTCAACGCGGAGCAGCTCAACATCCTGCGATTGTTATTATTTATATTAACGTAAATGCGAGACACAGTTTTTATGATGAGTTGTTGTATCACGTCGTTGAAAAAATGTTAATCCTACAGGTTGATCCGTTACAATGCGGCAACGAAAAAAAACCAAGTCTTGCTGAACAATCTTGCTTTTGCGAATGGCCTCAAACTCAGCAGAAACGAACAATTCCTGGTACTCGCGGAAACGATGAACTCGCGAATGATCAAATATCACTTGAAAGGACCAAAAGCGGGAAAAGACGAAATTTTCGTTCAAGGACTTCCAGGTAAATTATATTAATAATGCGATGATACAAAGTCCTCGTTAAATTCAATATAATTCAATGTCGCTACCGTTTCACGTATATAAAAAGGTAATTATTCGTTCAACATGATTTGTTTGTAGTAATAATATGACCATACTCACGACTGTACCACAATATTCATTTTATATTATAATGTACTGATGGAGCTATATTATTGCGATGAGACAATATAATACATTGTATGTTATATTGTCTATACTACACTATTGGAAAGTAATGAACGAAAACAGGATTGCCGGATAACGTGCATTCGGACGGGAGAGAGGGTTTCCTGGTGAGCCTTGTGACGTATGCCGACGAGCAACACCCCGTTTTCAGCCAGACCTTGGCGCCACATCCGAACCTACGGAAAATGCTCGTCCGTCTGCTTGGCCTGATCGAGGCTCCCTTCAAATGCCTCCAGGACTTTTACCCCAACTTTTATTCGGAAAAATTCATCAACTTCTGGGGCTCCTTCCCCATGGTCGTCCTGACTACTCCCGATGACGTCGTCATCCTCAGGTTAACGACTCTATACTACCATTGACTATACCATCATCATCATCGTCATTATCATTCTACCAATTACAAATTTACAATTAATTTACCTCGTATTGTAGTAGTACCTGATGCGCAAACGCGCTGCAGGTACACTGCACAACAAGACAATCAGTGTATAATAGGAGGGTGGAGGAAATTCGAAATCTTCCAATTTCCACACGTTTGTATCGATCGAATTTACAATTTACGTATCGCGAAATTTTTCCATTCATCTTTCGCATTCCAGAGCTATCTTTCCATATCCAAGCTCGACGACGAGATGAGTATAGATATAGGAATAGATATAAAGTAATAATATACAATTTGCCCATTTCTTACCTTGCGAATTGAAAATTGTATTATTCATTCTCAACATCGCAATCAACTTGGGAAATTCTCAATGCATATTTGGTCTCTGTGTACGCTACGCATTGGAATAGGGACTACCATATAGTATATATAGTATTTATAATATATTATTACATTATCTCGATCGATTTTAATTGGGCAAGTTATGTAAAACAAGTTGCGTGATATTATTTTCGATTCGATGAAATGCAGGATCAACGAAAGGGGTGAAATCGTGGAGGTCGCCGATAATCACGGCACGCATTTGAGTGGAATTTCCTCGGCATTTGCGAGCAACGGTTTTTTGTGGCTCGGCTCGCCTTTCAATGACTACATTGCACGGATTCCGTTGAAGGACGCCTTTCCTGCTTTAGCCGCTCTCGGAGACGATGTTGATTCTGGCCAAACTGTCAGGTTTATATACCTTTTTTTTCATTGTCATTATTATTATTATTTTAAAAAGTTTATTTAAGCATTTTCAAGCATCAGTCGTCGAACGTGAGTTGAAGCAAACATTATTTTTGTCAATTCAATCAGAATTTCGCAATTCTCTTGAATTTTTGCCTATGTCTACTGCAGCCATAATTCATCGGTTTCCGAAATGCCCAATTTTTCCACTTTTCGAGATTCTCATCGCAATAAGGGATCAAGTCAAGGGATTTTGCCATCCCTAGAATAATGATGATATAAGCACCAATGCAGAATAATAATTATACATCATTGTGTATGTATTACTGCTACATCGTGCTACAGCATCGTCATCAAAATATTATAGTGGTGCTCAATGAGCCTTTATCGTTATATTATAATGTATAATATCTTGTTTTCTTGTAGATGGTGATGATACCCAATAAAAAAAAGACCTTTCGAATGTGTAGTGTAAATGCGTATAGCTCATTTTGATTTGATTTGTTTTCAGGGATGAAGAAACTGCTGACGCCAGTAGGTCGACAACTCGGGTGAAAAGTGCAGAGCATCTGCAGCATCGGCAAGCTGCACCAGCTACAACGCCGAAAATCACGCCGCCTGCACCTTCCACAACAACGACGAGAACAATGGAGAAACGAGAAGTGAAAAAGACGACAAAATCAAACTAGTTTTTCTTTGCTTCGAATGTGAGTCATTGTGATATTCAGTGCGCTTGAAAAAAGCTGAATTTTATATTCTTTAACGAGAGAATTTTTTTTCTTCATTTCGGTGATGAATCATCACATTTTTTATCACAACTAGTACGTGTGCTAATAATATAGATTTAGCATTTCGTATTTTTTTACGGCCGCGAATGCTGAATTATTGTTCTTTATGGCGTTCTGCGAAATTTTCTCACTGGTTTTCACAATGAAAACAACAATCATTCAACAATCAATCTCCATCTTGCATAAAAAGTGGGAGATATAATACGACTTTTCCAAGACTGCTCTGCAAAAGACGCGCAATATTATTTATTCGATTGATTTGCAACCACCAATTTTCAATTTTATTCCCAAGAATCTCGGCAACTGCCATTTTCGAAAATTGCTTGTTGAAAATCCAATTGCGTACTCTACTTGCACAAACTTTGTCAAATCAAAAATTGTGCGCAACTTTGCAAACATTCCGTAGTTTTTTACTTGTTTTTCTTTTTAGCATCAATTCTTCCAGTCGACTGGTTTTTGGTTTATGGGTCGTTTTTACTCGAGTTGAATATATTACATAAGTTGAATGTACATAAAAATCAACAATGTTGGAAATGTAGCAAAAATATAATGCATCGAAACATTTTGTATACGCAATGATTTTCTAAAACAAACGAACGTCAAGTTTTGTGACAATTAACAGGGAATAATGTATATGAAATTTAGGATCGTATCACCAATGCAATAAAATGATGCGATGTAGTAGTAGCTTATTGTCAACTGGGATTATTTGACATGCTTATTTTTAGTCTCTTATTTTGCCATTTTGTGTTGTTTCCAACTCGGCGGACAGTGCGCGTATGAGAACTGCAGTTGTTAGTGTTATGTCGTTATTGTTCCCAACTTTTGAGAATCCGTCAATAAGTTAACGGCTTACTTTTCGAAACGTACTTATTTTACGATTCCTTCGTGAGCCAGAGATTTTGCGCTGTCCACGTCGAAAGAAAACACTGCTGCAGAATTCGAACATGGTAAGAGGCATGAAAATTTGGCTCGACTCGTCTTTGAAAAGAATCGCAAGAGAATTGTGGGCTACTTGAAAATAACAAGTCGATAATAATAAATATTTGTACGACGTGGATTGTATCTAGTAAAATAATATGTATTTTTGACGTCGCCTTGATGCAGAAAAGCTTTTTTTTTTACACTCGATTGATTTCGTCGTTTAAAACTTGAACAACAACCATATATATAGCTATGAAAAACGATAATATAATCACGACAAAATAAATGAATTATTTACTAAATCTGAGGGGTAAGTTTGCAAAAAAGGAGGAAAGGATCGAGAAAAGTCGATTGCTGATTTCATTCTGCAGTTTCCAGGACAAAGTCGGAGGGATTGCCAATTGCCATTGGCCATTTCTTTTGCGTTTCGCCCATTTTTGAGCATTCAGCAATGATTTTTGATACATCAGGTTTTCTTTATTGGTCAGTAATTGTGGCTCCATCGATGCAACTGTGCCAAATCCGAGTTTAACCAACTCTGGTCCTACGAGCAAAGGTTTTTCTTGTTTCTGAAAGGAGCATGAAAAATGTGTCGTTATTGTTATGATTATCATTATTATGTATGCAAGAGCGAATGCCACGCATCGATCTTTTGAACAATCTCTTTGAAACAGTGATGGCTATCTCTAATCTAAATTGTGAAATTGTACCGATTATTATTGAGCAACTAGTAACTATTAGGAAGGATTATAATATTGGATAAAATTATTTTCCAACTTCTCATCCAGCTTGCAGTGAAAAATAGTAGTAGTTAGAGCTTATTAACTTGATACTACCGATGAGGAGGCGGTTGTTATTGTTGTTGTTTTACACTATTCTGCAAGAAGGCTTTCAGCAGCTGAAGTTGGCGGCGGCGGCAGCTGCTCCTCGTCAATCGGTGTAAGCTGTGGCAGCTGTAGCCGCGGGGGCCCTCGACAAAGCGTCGACGTGCTTGAGGAAAACGTTGGTCCGGTGCGTGGCCTCGAACTCGAAATCCCCCAAGACATTCCTCCACAGGACAATGTTTCCATCTCTTATACGACAAGATTTGATGGAAGCGCAAGCTTCGTTGTCCGTCACGACGAGCAACTTGGCGGCCCGCAACAAAAAGGCGCGCAACTCTTGCGCGGCCCAAACGAGCGCCAGGATTTCCAAACTCGTGGTATTGAGCTGTTTTTCCTGGATCGAAGTTGTTCGGCTGATGGCGGAAACGAGATGAAAATAATTCTCCTCGTCCGTATTTTCCGCGGCCTCGCTCGTTTGCAGCAAAACTGCTCCGAGCCCATCGACGCACGCGTCCACGTGAAGCTCCGTTCGCACTTGACTGCTTGCCGAGAAATTGTTCCACACGGGTTCCGATACCAGCACTTGTTGCATTTTTCGAAAAGCCGCCCTTTTCTCCCTCCTCCTCTTGTCGTTTACACGCTTGTTGATGGCCCAAGACGACGACGACGACGACGACGACGATTCATCCCCACATTCTTCGAATCGCTTCAATTTTTATACGCATCAGCAAATGTCATTTTCCATATATATTGATGATGTTATACGCGAGGCTGAGTGAACGACCTCGCGTCGAAGAGCAAACGCATTAATTACTAGTTTATATTCTAATATGTTGTAAGCATGCATGGTGATGGGTATCTGTCAAGTGCGTTTCAAAAGGCATGCATGGGTGTTATAAAAATTATAATATTCATGGAGCATAAAAGAAGAAGAGGTTGCAGGATGAAAGAAATAAAATGAGTAATGATAAAAAGTGTGCAGCAACGGCAACGGCAGACCTTTAAAGGGGCCGAGAGCTTGGTGTACTCGGGAATGAAGCGACGAAAAAAACTGGCGAAAGTGAGAAACCTCTCGACTTGGAGATGATTGCTCGGCTCGGGGAAGGCCGTGACGGCGGTAAGAGGAGCCGGAATCGCGCGCACGCCTCGAGCATCGACGAGGAATCCCGCGCAGGAGAGCTGGGGCGCGTTGAAAATGGAGCTCCGCAAGGTGATGCTCAGGCCGGCGTAAATGAGGGCGTCCAGGACTTTGCGCAAGTGCCGCGCGTGTTGCTCCCACGAGTTGCCGGCTAGCAGGATATTGCCTTGATCGAGGGCGACGACTCCGGCATTTTTTATTTCAAACGGCGGCCCAAGAGCCTCCTCCAGGACCTTGGCGACATAGAAATTGGTGTTCAGGAGACCTGGCGCGGCGCGCGTAAACTCTCCATGGAAACCCGCAATGAGGAAGGAGCTCATCGCTCGCGCCTCCTCGCTCAGGGGGACCTGCAGTTGCGCCCGGTCAAGTCTCAACAAAGAGAACCTCGTGGCACCTACGTCATTTTATTCATCCTCATGTATTGCAAAATCATCTTAATTCTCACGACTCCCGCCACTTTTTTCTTCCTTTTTTTCATTACTAACATTTCATATCATTCATTTTTCATCGCCTGACTATGCGTATTGTAAAAGGAGAAGAAGAAACAGAAGAAGCACCTGCAAAAGCATCCTGCGGAATGTTGTTGGGCGAATATTGCATCCTTCTCGTCACGGCATTGAGCATTCTATAATCGACCAAGAGGCTCTTGGAGTTGACCAAGTAGGCTGGCGATGCGACTGAGGATTTCGACTCGCTCACGATTCCCGCGTCAATCCATTTGCCAATAATTTGCCTTATAATCACGCGTTCATCGGCTGTCGTACTCGGCAATTTTGAGCTTTTCGAATATCTCGGCAATGCTATTGCTTCTTCAGGCACCGCCGACACTGCTTTTATCAGCTCGATCTCCATTTTGTGAAATTTCGCGCAACCTAGTTCGTGCAGGTTTGTGGAGATGCTTTTTCTCCTCGAGTTGCAAATTTCGAGGATTTCTCGTTTCTGCTCAGGACTCGTCCACGGATGCGTTGTTATATCGGATGTTGCAATTTCCTCCTGCAGTGGACGACGATGATGATGCTGCTGCTGCTCCTGCAGGTCAAGGACTTCTCGGACTGGATGTAAAATGGCACTTGGCTTTTTGGCACTAGTCGACAAGTGTCGAACATTTTTCATAGCCTGCAAGTGTTTGTATGTTTGTTTTTCAGGCACAGCAGCGTGGGGAGAAAAAGAAGAAGAAGAAGAAGAAGAAGAAGGAAGAAGCTTTTCATTTCTCCTTATGTGACCAATTAACTGACGAACCTCCTCATTTATTGCTTAATTTCACCATGTCGTCGCATGCTTAAAACCAAACTAGGGAGGTGCTCAAACAACAAGTGCCCATTGTTTCGATACAAGATCCGTGTCAATCTGACAAAACGCATCAATTCAAAATTTCATCTACTCTCTATTTCGTCGTTGCTACTCGACTTAGTCTTGTTTTTTTTTTTTTTTTTTTTTTTTTTTTTTTTTTTTTTTTTTTTTTTTTTTTTTTTTTTTTTTTTTTTTTTTTTTTTTTTTTTTTTTTTTCTTTTATGCTACCAAGAGTCAAAACAAGTTTGATTCTACTACCACCATATTGCAATACCTCAAGTTGAACATTTCTCTCGAAAATTTGTGGAAAAACAAAGACGCCTCGAAAAATAATACAATACATTCAATTCGGAGAGCTAGGAGGCGTACCAAACACATGTACCAAACACATATTTCGATTGAAACAAACAACGAACAACTTGAATCACTTTTTTTGTCAGTTGCTCAAATTGCGCGAATAAAAAAAAAAAAAAAAAAAAAAAAACATTAAAATTAAATTAAAACTTGTACAATTGTCAACAGCCAATTTTTCAACTTTCAATGTAAACTATTTTTTGTTACCGAGGCGTTGCAACTTTCTACCTTAATGAAATCAAACCTCCTCGGGTATTTCTTCAAGTTTCAAGAAATGTTGGCACATATCCACCCAAGTCTCGATAAGTAACTAATTACGATAAATGATTGGATTGTCAAAATTTAATTTCTCAAGTGCTTAATTGCGACTGCTTCTAACAGATATGAAAATGTGCGTTTTCATGGATCCTTAATACCTTAGATTCTCGAGGAATTTGAAGAATGCAGTGTACAGCATCTTTTTGTTTAGATATAGGCATCATTTTTATATTTTTTCCTACAGCAACTGTTTGCAACCAACTAATACCTGCAAGTAACAGCAATTTTATTTCTCAAATTTCAGAGAAAACAAAAAAAAAACACTAAGCAGAATAACTGCTCGTGTTAGAGCTACATTTTGTTAGAGATAAGGTTGAACAACTGAAACAGTGAATGAGTCGAGTTAACTAATGATAATGATTACCATTCCCATTGATATTGACCCCGGCAATTTTGACAGGTAGGCATTTCGTACGGGATGTTTTCCAAGTCGGCATCTGTAGAGGAGGCTTGTGATTCACCAAAATTACAGGACTCGCCTCTATTGCAATGCCTTCTATTTTGCCCTGAAGCCAGGTGCGATGCTTTATGAAATGCTCAGCAACGTCTGAAGGTTTTTGCAACTTGGAAAACTTGAAAAAAAAAAAATAAGAAAAACAAAATGTCATCAATGCAACAGAATCAAAGCCCTGTTAGACATTTTGTTCCAGGAATGAATTTGTACGCATCACAAGTACCTATCCTATGCAACGTACAACGACAAGGTTGTCTTCTTTAAAATTCATATTAATTGAGAGTAGTCATACAATAATCCATCATTTACATTATAACTAACAAGTGTAGACAATTTTCCATGTGCAATTTTTTCCTCAGAACACAGGATAGTATAAATAAGGTAATATACATTTTTTTCATCTTACAGGTCTCGATTTGTAAATCGCTGCGATAAGTCCAACTCCTGCAATCCCATATGTAATCACCTACATGAGAAATAATCATCGATAGTTATCATAATACATAAAAACAATTTCAAATGGAATAATCAGTGGGAAAAAATAGTATATTAACATGTCAATATTATTGAACACCTGATTCATTCGATCATCGTCCTTTTCATTCAATAACTGACATGATACTGCCAATGTAGCTGCTGCAGTAAACGACGAAAACTATACTCGCATATTACGGATGGTGTTGTACGTCGTAGACTCTCCACACTATCCGTATCGCATATACATAATATACAAGCTAGAGATGATGATGATGGTATAAAATAATGCAATGAAATTTGCATAAATGCTTAAATCGCTTCGAAATACTCATCGTCGTTAAATACTATCAACAATTGCATAATCGCAACACAACAAACAACATTAAGGTCATATGTATGTATATTATGCAGCGAAATGCCAGACAATCCCTTTCTTATGCAAGAAAACTTTTCTGCTTAATTATAGCTTAAAAATTGGAGTCGCGAAACTTTTTCATGCACTTTTTTTGCTGTCTTCGTTAACAGAAAAAGTGCATCGTCAAAATCTTACGAACGAATAAGCTTGTTTTGTGTGCAGTCAGTGCATACACTATCTAATTTATACACTTTACTTACTTGAGTACCATACGTATCACGTTCCATAAAATCGTAAAATTTTTCGAGCGTGTTTGGATATTTCGCGTCGTTTTCCATGACAAAGAATTGAAGTACAAAAATTTTTTTAATTCAACAACGCAACAACATTGTTGTTTGTTTGATTTGGTTCAGTGCAGGGCAGTGCAGTACTCACTCCCTATGCTCCTAATGCTCCTAATGTACATAGACCGAAACGATCGACGCGCCCTCGCACTGTGTGCATGCACACGCAGGAACTAAAACGGGAACGGTTGGTCTCAGGAGGGAGTGAAGAGCGAGGGGG
>JAPYZK010003892.1:0-11183 GCA_030522785.1 Platygaster equestris
TGTTCGTGAGATTTTATGAAATTTGTTTAGGGTATTTTTTGAAACCTTCGAGAGTTGCAAGAAACTTTTGAATCTTGGCAAATTTCGAAAGTTGGTTAAAATTTTTTACGATATTTCTTATCAGTTTATTGCTTTTCGAAAAATGTTGCATATTTTTGTCGTTTTGAAAAAGTTCAGAAAATTAAGTGAACTGTCCAAAAACTTCCGAGATTCACAAAATGTAACTTCAAACACGAGAAATTCAGACATTTATCAATCAACTCCAAAAAGTCCTTGAAAATTTCTAAACCAGATGACATTCGATTGTCATTTTTTTTGGACGGAACCCGAGTTTAATTTTAACTCGAGTACAAAAAAGGAGAAAATATTCACGAAAATGAAAAAAATTGATGAAATATTTATGATAAATATGATATTTTTGTATTAGTCCCCAAATCCAAAATATTTATAAAAATATTTTTCATTTAAATAAATATTTTTGGTTGCCTTGGTAATTATGAATCACGAAATTACGCATTTGTGAAGTCTATTTTAGTTATGAGTTCGGTGAGTTTTTGTCTATTTTTCTATCTGCAGTACCGATTCACAATTCTCTCTCCTTTTCTCGCCCTTCCTTAAAAGTTCGACTCCTGATGCACCCTTAAAACGTTCGCAGGAACCAAGCACTTTTCTTAAAAATGCTCGCAAGTACGTTTTCGCTTGGCTGCGCATTGAACAGTTAACGATAATGGTACTAGATCGAAATTCCGAGGAAATTCGAAATAGCAGTTTTTATTCCCGCCATTAACGGAGTCCATGGAACGGCCTTTTATGTAAGAAATAACAGAGCCGAAGTTACTATCGAACCAGTTTAATACGCATTTGAAAAATTCTCATTGGGAACTCCCAATGTAGATAAACATGGTCATTTATTTTGGTATGAACTTCCAGAATTTCACGAAAGTTGAAGAATTTCAAAGTTTTTATGAATCTTGAAATATTTCGGAGTATTGAAAAATTTTAAAGTTTGAAAGTTGTCAAGTATCTGGGTTTCTGAAGATCTCAAAAATTTCGACAATTTTCAAGTTCCGAAGTATTTGAAGTTTTGGAACTTTGAAAGCTTCGGAAATATTTTGAAAGTTGTGGAACTCGAATTATCAAGTTTTCAAATTTCGGATATTATGGAAGGTTCATTAACTGTTCGAGATTTTTCGAGTCTTCGAAAATCTCGAATAATTTCAGAGTTTTCAAACATGTTCAAGCTTAAAAGTTGTCAAGTTCTAGAATTTTGATAGTTTTGAAATTTACGGAAGGTCTGAAGATTTGTATTTGTAAAGTGTTGAAATATTCCAAATTTTGGAAATTAGGAAGCTTTGGAAATTTTGGACGTTCTAGAACTTTGATGGTTATGAAGTTCGAAAATTTCGGAAACTACCAAAGCTTTCAGTGTTTCGGAACTCTAAAATTGTTGAGAATCTATGAGAATTCCGAAGTTTTTTAAAAAAAGTCCAAAGCTCAAAGTTGTCAGTTTCAAATTTTTCAAAATTCCCAAAGGTTCGAAATTTCAAAAAATTTTGAAATGTTGTGGCCTAGAAGTTTCGAAATTTTCAAAATTTCGGCATTTTCAAGTTTCGATGAATTTTGACAAATTTACGAAAAAAACTCGTAGCCCTAAAATTAACTGCCTAAATGCCAAAATGAAAGAACTGTTCATTTTTTTTTGGCTTTTCGATTTTATCTGATTTCCGCAAACAGCCCTTTTCAGCGCTACGAACTTTTTCTCAATCTAAATGTACCTCCCGAAAACGAAAGTTCATCAATTTTCCCCTCATATTCCAGTGCAACCACAGACACGAAAGACCAATTACTTTCCCGTCCTTACCGAACATCCGTTATTGAAAGGGTCATTTTCCAGGGAAGACATGGGCAAAGAAACGAGAGCGCGAGAAAAAGTCAGGGTCAAAGTTGGGGACGCGGGAACTTTAATTCCTTCGGGGGTCGCACGCGGAATTAGTAATTCAAATGTTGGCAGCTGCCGAAACTTTTCCGCAATTTGAGCGAGGCACGTGTGACGGCGCGGTCACGTGAATGAAATTTGTCGGAAGAAAGTTCACCCTTCGCGTTTCTTGCGGACGATTTAGAATTTCGGCCGAGAACTATCGACTTTCGACGATAAATAAAACAGTTAACAAGTTCCTGCATAACCTAATATTTCCTAGTTACAGGAAGATAAAATTTCTTTCATCCTGTACAATAATTTCAAGTTATGGAGTCATGGGAGTCAGTTGATGACAATTGTTGGAATGAAAACCTTAAAAAGACTCATGAATTTTCGGAGCT
The DNA here is from genome assembly GCA_030522785.1 of Platygaster equestris. Classification (NCBI taxonomy): domain Eukaryota; kingdom Metazoa; phylum Arthropoda; class Insecta; order Hymenoptera; family Platygastridae; genus Platygaster; species Platygaster equestris. The sequence continues at coordinate 2,320 of JAPYZK010003892.1, forward strand.
ATGAAATCCAAACTTCCACAAAACATGATAAACAAGAAACTCGAAAAACATCACTTCTCCATGAACTTTGCGAGAAAAATGATATCATTCCGGTTCTTGAGCAATTTTTGTATGATCTAAATGCAATGACGCGCGAAACGAAAGCTCGTAAAAACGCTTCGCTTCTAAAAGAAGAATTTCCAAGGCGTCGGAAATAGAATTTGCTCTGCACGAGTTCAAAGGGGAAATTCGTCAAAGAGTAATTTGCTATCGTTGGTGCATCGAACGCGAATTCTTAATCCTCTCTGGGTCTTAGAAATCGTGAGCACGTTAATTGCGCGCTCTAGGTAAACACGAAAACACGAATTTCCATGCGCAACATCAAAGAACCGTATAATCGCTATCGTAGTTTTTCACCCTTGATATCCGTGATTTTTCACTTGCTTCTTTTCTATTTACCATCGAAATTGCGAATTTTATATGGAAATAAAAATTGTCGGTTCGTTTAATTTTTCCCCTCTCTTTTTTGAACCATGTTAAAATAAAATTCGTTGAAAATATTGTGGTCTCTTCGATAGCAACGAGTCGAAAGAGAAAATGAATAAAATATATTTGAAAAAATTTGAGATTTATCAAATAATAATTTTTGGAGTTGTTTCTCTTTTCCAGTTGCGCCTAGAAACTCTCGAAATTTCTCGATTGTTGAAAAATGTTGCCAGAAAAACGTACGATTTTCAAGTACAAAATTTTTGAGTATGAAGTTGTCTGTCATATATCTCAATTATCCTTAACGTATCCGAAGTAGACCTGGACCATCCTAAACGGATATGAAACAGTTTATACTTTATTTTAACGGTTTTTTTATTATCTCAAGTAGTCTAACGTAAATCTAACTAAATAGGCCCGAATTTAGTACTCTAGTTTTTCTGAAGTGTGCCATTTTCCTTGTGCTAATTTAAGGTACCTCAGAAATCGCTATAGTTTTCAAAAAATAAGAGGGACAAAGTTAGTTTTTCCACAACTAATTAGCGACTAATTAGCGGCAAATTCACAGTTTACTGGGTACATCATTTTCTAAATTTGCTCTGCTAAGTTTATGGACATGAAATCGTCTATAATGAACCTAAAGTAGTCTAAAGTACTATTCATCACATTCACAACATATCTTATCAGTAATTAAAACAATTCAAAAACTTTTCCCACGCGCTATAAAAATGTACACACTCAAAGCTCATCAAAACTTACCAATTTCAAACAAAATCCCGAGTTCACTATATCCCTTTACTCTCCGTTCCGTTATACAATAGTATCAATCGCCGCTGGGCGAAAACCGAAAAAATGCAATTTGCCCGTTTAATTTCCTCGAGTTGCCCGTAAATTTCCGGCCGGCCCGACGAAACTTCCAAGAGAAGCGTGTCGGGAATCGGTTTTTTCGCGTCGAAAGAGACATTAGACTCTCGCGGGGGAGATACAAACGAGAGTCAATGGGCAAGGGCAAAACTACGCCCCGTACGAGGGTAATGGAATATGGCGTCGGGAACGGAAATTGGCCCGACTGAATCGGGTAAATCCGAGACCGAGTAATAAGGGTCCGGACGAAGGTACCAAGTATTGCAGTTACCCCGTAATCGTTGTCGCGCTCCAATTGTCCCCACGACAAATTGAAACGCCCCGAAAACCTTTCTGCACGTATCCGCCAGCCAGATTCGTTCCATTTACCTGCAACAATCGAAAAACGAAGGGTGTCTCAGTATGAAGAATAGAAAATTCAACGTTGGGCGAAAAGGACACTTGGAGTGAAATATGGCGAGCGAAAATTCCAGTATTTGTTCAGTAAATTCTTGTTGTCATTATAATTACTTTTGTTTTTTGTATTATCGATGTATATCAATTTCACGAGATTGAGTATAAATGATTCAAGAGTTTCTTGCATTTTAGACATCAATTTCGGTAGATGGGTTTGAGGGCCGCAATCAAGACTTCTATGCATTTTGAAGACTCACGCCTAAAGTTTACAGTACTCACATGACTTATTCCGAGACTTCACTGTACTTTAAGAAGTCATACCCGGAGATGACAGTGTTTACGCGGTCTATAATCGAAATTTCAGTGTACATCACGTCCACTGTTAGCTTCACCGATATTTCCTCCCGAAAAATACAGCCCCGAGTATCGTTCGTTACCGAGTGGTACCACCCAGGTAGCAAACGTTCGGCGCTGATTGTCCCCCTTTCCCTCGACTTTCAGCGTCCCAGGGATCGAGATCACAAAGCAGTCATCGTGTCAGACGGCGAATTGCAACGAGTGCAGCTGAACCTGTCGTTAATTATCCCTTGTCTTGGCCCTTCGTCCCCGCGTCCGAAACAAGGAATCGGCCAGGACAAGGACATCGACGACTCCCCGGGAAAAAGGGACAAAACGCGCCAAAAAACTCAAAAACAAATCGTGGGAATCCCATGCTCGCGTTTTCGGTCTCGAAATTGAATCTCCATCACGAGTTTTTCGCCTTCGCGCGCGAAACATTAATCAGGGGTGAAATTTATTTGCTTGGGAAAAAGGGAGATTTTCGTAGATGTATGTGTTTGGGTGTAATGCACGGTAGTTACGTGGATTTATTGTGAATTAGGGTAATTAGTTGTTCAAATGTGTTTTTTTAGGGGGCAGGTATTGTTTCGAAATGTTTATGTATCATTTCGGTCACGTAAGATGGAAATTTTATGATTCAAGATGTTTATTGGAAAAAAAACAATCGGAAAATTTCGAATTAATGCGTAATTTTCGAGATTTCCAATTTCAAAGATTTCCAATTTGAACATTCAAATTGGGTAAATAAGTAAGATTTCAGTATATGACATTCTTAATTGGAGGATTCTGGAATGCGTATTGAAAAACTGTCCGGATTTTGAAAAGAAAAAAGAAAACTCCTGTAAATTAAAAAAAATTGAACAGTAACATCACAAAATCAGCGAATTGAACCTACAGGATCTCTTCTAGATAAAATACCATGGGTTTTCAACCATAATTGAGTTCAATTAAAGACCATTGATATGACGGCACCATCCTTCACAAAACACGTACATCACACCCGATTGCTGAATATGGAACAGCCGAGACGACTCGCATATTTGGCCGTAGCAATTACGGTCCTTAACTAGCCCCGACACGCACGAATGGCTGCTACAGAGTTTGCACTGTGATTCTGCGCGGGCACTTATCGCATGTTCGCGGCTTATCCCGTCACTTTCTTCGACGCTCCAATTGCTTCCGGTGCACACCATGAAGATATCGCGATTTCATTCAGGTAAAGTTGTGGTTTCTCCGAAATTACTCATATACGTACTTCACACACATACTTATGGTCAAACTTGTAAATAAAGAACAGAACATGTAGCCTGTGTTCTGTATCCTAATTCGTACTGTACAATGTCGTCATAATTCATATCTACAGTAGTTTACGACGGATCTAAAGTTCCCTGAATAGATCTGAAGTAGTTTATAGTGAATCTAAAACATCGTAAACGTTTCTGAAGTTGTCTGTGATGGGTTTGAATCATCCAAAACAGATCTGGAGTAGTACGTAATGTATTTGAACCATCCAAAACAGATCTGCAACATACTATATTGGATGTTCACCATCCTGAACTGATCTGAAGGAGTTTATGAAGAATCAAAACCATTCTAAACAGAACTCAAGTAGTTTATAGTGAATCTGGACCATATTGAACTGATCCGGAGTAGTCTTTAATGAATCTAAACGATCCCGAACGCATTTAAAGTAGGCCAGAGTGGATCTAAACGGTCTTGATTGAACCTCAAGTACTCTATAGTGGATCTGAACGACCCTCAACAAATCTGAAGTAGTCTATAGTGGATTTAAACCATTATAAACAGATCAGAGGTAGTCTTCAATGGAGTTGGACCATTTTGAACAGATCTAAAGTAGACTCTAGTGAATCTGGGCCATACTGAACTCATCTAAAGTAGTCGACAGTGAATATGAACTGTACTAAACGGATTCAAAGTAATCTAGACTGAATCTGAACAGTCTTGATTGGACTTTAAGTACTCCACAGTAGATCTGAACGACCTTAAACAGATCTGAAGTAGTATACAGTCGACTATGGTGGATCTGGACTGTAGTCGATAGTGAATCTGAACCGTCCCAAACGGATCCAAAGTAGTCTAGGGTGGATCTGAACGGTCTTTATCGGACCTGAAGTATCTGAACCACCCTAAACAGATCTGAACTGCCCTCAAGGGATCTGAAGTAGACTAGACTCGATCTGAACAGCCTATAGCGGATCTCAACTATCCTTAACGGATCTAAAGTAGTCTACAGCGTATCTGAAATATACTGAACGGATCTGAAATAGTCTCTGGACTTGATCTGAATGGCCTTGATCTAATCTAAAGTAGTCTATAGTAAATGTCAACTATTTTTAAGGAATCGCAATAAAATCTGAAACATACTGAACGGATCTGAAGTAGTCTCTAGTGGATCTGGACCATATTGAACTGATTCAAAGTCATCGGAACCATCCCAAACGCATCTGAAGTAGTCTAGAGTGGATCTGAACGGTCTTGATCGCCTGATTGAACTCGTAAATGAAAAACAATAATAATATACCCTGTTTTTCGTGTCCCAATTCATGTTATACACCCTCAGAAACATGAACATCAACTTTCACGTCTGCATTTTCCATACGATTTTACATTCGGTGAAAAATATTCGCATCCATGCGAGGAAAAGTTTTTCAGCTCGGAAAGTAACTAGAGCCGGATCATCCACTTCTGGAGCCCATTTCCATTAGCATACGTGGATCGACAGCGGCGCGGCAAACGAAAATAAATAATCCCAATGGTTCCGCGAGCGGCCAGATGCGTCGACAATACCTCGTACATCTTACTCCCACGCGAAGGCACACAAGAGATGCCCAACTATCGCCCATGAATCACGGCTAATGAAAGGCCGTCGTGTCGGGACGTTCGCGCGAAATAGCCCTAGTCTCTCACAATACGCAAAGCGCCCTAGCCCCGTTCGCTCCCTTTCCGAGAGGAACCAGCGCAAAAAGCGATTTACGACTCCGCAATTTTCTATTTAAAAAAAACCTCATCCCCGGGACGAAAGTCGCGGATCAGCACTTTGGGGAATGATCATATTCACGAGCGTGATTTATGATGCATACGAGATTTTTTCAGGCTTATCTATCTTTCCATATAAATAAAAGGTGAGGTGAATCATGAATCTGAGTTCATACACCGAATAAACTTTTAAAAACTGTTTTTTCTACACAAGTGGAAAAATCAGTCACACTTATACGCAGAGCAGTGAAAATAACTGGCGTTTTTTCGAAAATCATAGAAACAATGCCTTTTCAGAAGTTCTCGATGCTTGAGCACAGTCATCCGAACACTCTGAACACGATCTCGCTGGTACGACAAATAGCGTCGCCGCGAAGTGCATTAATCTCCCGGAACACGGGGCCAGGCTCGTTTTTTGCGGGCTTTACAAGGCCCAGTTGGCACTCCGAAAGCCGCGAAAGGGGGGCCCCTGGGCTAATTGATATTTTCCCATCTCCGGCGATTGAGGAGGCAAGAAAAACAGCGCGCAACTCGCGATTTATGCCCCCGGCGTTCGAATTCGGCGAGCCCGCTCGGGCCCAAAACCGGAATTTATTGACTCCATGCCCTGGTCGATAAATCGCCCGGACCGACTGGTTATTGAGCCATTAGACCGTGATTACTCGCGTGTTATTGGCCGCAGTGACACGTGACGCATTTTTGCATACTTGTCATTCTGAATGAATCGCAAACAATAGTTCGTTGTTTTGAACGACGAAAATTCCGTGTTTGTAGACGTATAACGAAATTTTAAATGCGGTGGATTATTGTCAATAAGTCAGAAGTCTTCGAAAAATTGTATGGAAGTGTGAAATTTTTAGAGAATTGGGAACTCAGACAAGTCTTGGAGATTTTCGAATTTGGAAAGATATTATAGGAAATTGTACGTGATTTGTGTATGATTTGAAAACCAACAAGTTCAGAATGAAGAAGATGCAGGATTCCCCAAAACTTTCAGAAACCCGGGCATTTTTGAACTAGGAGAACTGTTGATATAAATTTTTCAATTTTTCAGATAAATTTCGTTTTTCACTACCCCTGCACAAATTTTCCAAAATTTGCGAAATTTGGGAGTATTTACGAAGTTGTCGAAAAAATATAGTTTCGCAAAAAAATATAACAGTAAGTTTTCAAATGTTTCAGAATTAAAATGTCGAGGGACCATGATTTTTCTCCATTTTTTAAAATAATTTTTACAAAAATAATATCCAGGGCAACCGGAAATATTCATTAAAAAAATTTTTTTAATACATATTTTGATTAATATAAAAACTAATATAAGAAAATTTGATATTTATTATAAATATTTCATTAATTTTTTCCATGTTCGTCAATATTTTCTCCTTTGCTGTATTTGAGTTTAAATCAAACTTGGATTCCGACCGAAAAAAAATGACAAAAAATGTCATCTGGTGCTCCTTTCAGTCAACTTTCGTTTTTGACAGTTTCCTTCTGTTTTTGACCAAATTTCAAATAATTTACATCTCAAAAATTGATGTTCAATTTGCACCGCTCATGTCAAGCGACGTCGAACGGTCATTTTCATCGTACAAAATGATCTTCGACGATCAGCGAAGATCATTCAGTTTCGAAAACCTTGGACAGCATGAGCTATTGTCTTGATATAAATTTAATGACCAAAAAGTCCAAGAAACATAAATAAATATAATAAATATTCAACATCTGTCGCAAATATCTTAGCCTCTTTTTCGTAAATAATAAATGAATATTCCCATGGTTTTCCTCACATATTTTAGGTTACCCTGGTGATATCGAATATTAAATACCCTCAACTTGGAACTTAGTTCGTTCTCTCAACAAAGATCGCGAGGATAAGAAAATGCGGAGGGCAAATAATGGAATAGCAATAATCCGATTAAAGCGTATCATTCGTTAGCGGTTCATTTACCGGGGCGAATTACTCGTCGCCAAGCACTTTCCTGGCTTGTTTAGGATATGTGTGCTCGGTGTATTTCATGGTCACCGAGGTCGCAATAAACGCAATGATTCATGATCGTGACTCATTTCGACTTCACCGATCTTTTCGCGTGGGATTTCTCGGCTAACTCGCAAAAATGATCGCCGGGAGATTTTAACGATCATTAGGTTTGTGCGACGTCGGAGGAAAAACAGAAAATGCAAAATTCTGGAAGCACGCGATGTTTTATTGGAAATTGTTGTATTCTTAATGGTGTCTATTAAATCTCGCATCGTTATCTGAAGGAGAATGAGCACTTGGTTAGAAATTGTTTGCATATAACTTACATACGTAATGTAATTTCAAATTCAAAAAAATCGGAGTCAAAACCCTGAAAATCCTGGGAAATACATAGAATTTAAAAATTGAAAAAAAAGCATGACAATTCCGTTTTCCTCATCTCTAATCAATGTGCAAGAAATATAATACTGGCTCTTGAAAATTGAAAATTAAAATACAAATGATAAGCTGAAATTTCCATTTCGAGTTTAATTCGTTCCCTGTTCAGAAAGCTTAGAGAAAATAATCTCTGAGTTACTTTTGTCAGTCTCGAAAAAATTGCAGAATACCAGAGGAAACGCTGACTCTTCATCAGAGCTTGTTAACGCTGTACAAACGTCGATAAACGGTAACCTCGATTTTGTACGGGTAAATAAATTTCTGTTGACATTGGAAATGAAACGTAAGCAAATCATTTGATCGAGCTCCTGGGCGCCATGTACATATTCAGTATTCCTCCAGGCAAATATTAATTCTCTGTACTCTAAGTTGTCAACTTGAAAAATAATTTCACATCATTTTTGGACTGTAAACTACCTGCTCTTATGAACTGAATTTCCTATTATTTTTCAAATTTTCATCTTTCTCGCACAATTGTGCGATGTACTTCACGTTTTCATTGCTCGAGAGTTTTACGCGCGTTTTCCCCTGGTTCTTGCAAGTACTGAAAAAGGAACTCTAACAAAAGTTTGCTAGGGATCGCAGGCGACTTTTGAAGTCGTGGACAGTCGGGAAAAATAAATCGTGTAGAAAAACTTTACGTAGGAGAAGAATTTTTCTGATTGTTTGCGCGAAAAGCAACGTCCCGTGAAAAGTGTTGACTTTTGAGGAGACGGTATTGATAAGAGTACGTGCGATTTTCACGAAACTCAAATCGTCAAAAAATGCACTTTTCGGAACAACTTTTTGTTCGTTAATGGGTATGGTTTAAAATCTTCAAATTTAAGAAGCAATTTGCGATTGAAATTCCTATGCCTTGAATTTTTCATGTCTAAATCAATTCTTCTCCAATCATTATCAAAACCATCGATCCCGAAAGTGCTGATAATCATCAGGGCAACCACAAATATTCACAAAAAACCATGGAAATACTTATTTATTATTTACGGAAAAAGGGCCAAAATATTTGCGACGGATGTTCAATATTGATGATATTTATTAATGTTTCATGGACTTTTTGATCATTAAATTCATTACAATACAGTATCACATGCTGTCGAAGGTTTTCGAAAATGAATGATCGCCGATTATCGATGATCATTTTTGTACGATGAAAATGACCGTTCGACGTCTTTTGACGTGAGCTGCGGAAACTGAAAATCAATTTTTGAGATATAAATTACTCAAGATTTGATAAAAAACGAAAGGAAACTGTCAAAAACGTGTCAAAAACAAAAGCCAACTGAAGGGAGCACCCGATGACATTCGTTCGTCATTTCATTTCGGTCGAAATTTGAGTTAAATCCAAACTCAAGTACAAAAAAGGAAAAAATATTTACGGAAATAA
>JAPYZK010003893.1:0-21483 GCA_030522785.1 Platygaster equestris
ACTGGTGATGCAAAGTCGACTCGGCTGCCTTCGGCAACTTTCGCCTCGCTTTACAGGCGATGAAAATCGATCATTCAATAAAGGGATTGTGAAAAAATTCTACGAAGCTACACACACATGCTTAAGACTACCTAATTCATTGTCGTCTGTACGATAAAATCGTATTTTTCGTTGCAGGATAATGGGAAAACTGTCAAATGCTATGAGAGTCAAGGGGCGATGACAAGCCTGATTTTGGAGAACGCAGACTTAAACCGACTTTTCCCGAAATGCCGGCCTAGGGAAGGTCCACCCCCGTTGTCGGGGGACTCAACGCACACGGGCCAACCATATGACCTTCGCCAACACCTAGAAATCGAGCCAGCTATCGATATCGCGAATACCCCAAGCGTAGCTTTAACTACTTCAAGCGACATGATCGACCTCGAGCGAGAACCCAACGAAAGGCAAGTTTCGGTTTTTCAAAATGTTTTCTCACTCATTAATTTTCATGTCATTCAATTACGGAGGTTGGAGTTAACAGAAAACAAAGAGCAGAAAGAGCTGTTGGTAATTAAAGTTACGGAAAAGAAAATTCCAAGTATTTTGGTCATAGCTGTGTTCTACAACAGTTTACGTGAAATTTCACTATCGCAAATCTATCATTAACTGTATAGAATAATTCATTGTGATCATATGATCAACTGATTGAGATTTGAATGGTTTTCAATCGAAAATCGATTTTTTCAACGACAATTTTAAAGCAGCTGCGAAAGGTTATTAACCCTACTGAAGGCGCTGGAAGAAAAGTGGGAGAGAAGTCTCCTCTTTTTCTTTGCCATTATGAAATTACAGATTTTTGTCAACTTGCTTATTTTTTAAATTTTAAGCTTTCAAAAATTAACAGAATTCTGAAAAAATCGAACTATTATAGTTTCCAAAATATTCTATAGAATTTGTATAAAACTTCAAATATATTCGAAATATTCTGCAAACGTTTCAAAAAACTGTTAATTCTAGGATTTGAGAAATTACTGACATTCAAAAAATGACCAACTATATTTCCATAATTTTACAGAGATTTGATGTGAAAAATGGAATCATTTGAAATATTCCAATAATTTTTTCAGAAACTTCATAAACACTTAGATTTGGAGTATCACCCGAGAAAATGACTAATTCTATGATTATCTAAAAATTTCCTGAAAATTTCCACACACAAAACTTACATATTTTAAATATTACGAAAATGTTCGAAGAAATATATCATTTTTAAAATTGGCAAATTACCAGATTTATGAAAATTCCCTTAAATGAGTTTCTAGAATTCTCAATAGTTTTCGAAGAAAGCTATAAGTTCTAGGACTTCGAAAATTAATGAATTCTCAAATTTACGACTACAATTTTCCAAAATATTCCAGAGTTTCCAAAAATTCTGTAATATTCACAAGATTATGAGAAGTTTTCAAGAAATTCAATTAATTCTATGATTGGAGTAATTACCGAGATGTCTCTAGAAATTTTTGGACAATTATATATTCTAGGGCATTTTCAGAATTGTGTTAATTCTTACAATCCTAAAATTTATAAAGTTCCTTGATGTATCATATTGATATCCTCAGGATATTTAAAATATTTCAGATTTTTTTGGAAATTCTCTAGGAAATTTCGGAAACTCATAATTGGGAGTTTTCAGAATTTGGGTAATTCTCCGAATCTCAAGATTGATAGATTTTATACAAAAATTCCGAATGTTTCTAATATTCGACATTTTTCGAAAATTCTGTATAAGGTTTTGGAATTTCATAGTTACGAATTTTCCAAATTCCCTTAATTCTCCAAATCCAAGAATGCGAAAAATGATCAATCACGAAAAAAATCTGAAATTTTGCCACGTCAAAGAAATGACAGAAAAGAAAGAAACGTCTCTTTCACTACTCCCAACTCCAGCGCCTTTAGTAAGGAAAATTCGCGCTAAAATATTTTCTTGCAATTTAAAATAGAATTATGTAAAATATTTCATAAATAAATCGAATAGTAACAACTATTCTCAGCGCAGTTCGATTTCTAAAGATTCGTCAATGCAAGTTTTAAGAATTCAGAGTTGCATTCGTAGATGTAGGAAACGAGCGAAAAAATCAGGTTCGCTGTCCCGCAGAACAGCAAACCTGGTATCATCAGGATTCCCGGGGGAAGGCTATTCATCGACTACGACGAAGCCGTCATCCTCGAGCGAGTCGTCGGCTACATCGGCGTCCTCGGGCAGAAGCGAGGATGCACAGCACTACGGGAATTTGACAGGCAGTGATCAGCAGGCGCAATCCCAACAGGACGACAGCGACCTCGAGGAGAGTCCTGTTTACATCCTCACTTCTGCCAAAGGCGATCGCAGTTACAAATTACGAGACTCTAGGTGAGATTATAGTACATTACCGCCCATTCGGAGTAATGCTGATTTTGCGAAACGAAGAGTTGCAGTCCGAGGCGAAGCCGAGGACTGTAATCGTTTCGGTAAAATCAGAATGGGCGGTACTGTATTTTACGCGACGAGGATCGAAAAAGACCTTTGAAGTACCACTTTTTAGGTTAGAGTCGCGTAAATGAATAATAAAATTTCTAGTAAAATGTTTATTTGAAAACATTTATTTTTATCACTGGGCTGTTGATTCAAAGAAAAATCCATGTTTTTCGATGTTCCCAGTCAGTTTTTGTTTTAATTAGCAATTAAAATGTTTTTTGCGAGAAAAAAATCCACTGAGCCGGGAATCGAACCCAGGACCTCCCGACTTTCTGACCGAGTTAGGTGTAGACCGATAATAAAATTCGTGATGATGTCACGTCTCTTGTTAGACAAATGTAACTTCAAACTTGAAGTGAAATGTTTTCTGCGAGTGACTCATCAATCTGAAGTAGCTCAGATGGTTAGAGCACCCAACCTGAAATTGGGAGGTCCTGGGTTCTATTCTCGGCTCGGTGGATTTTTTTCTCGCCAAAAACATTTAAATTGCTAATTTCAACAAAAACTGCCTGGGAACATAGAAAAACATGGCTTTTTCTTTAAAATGTTTATGTATTTCAAAATATTTTTCGTTATTTGGAAAAATTCTCGAGAATTTCATCAAATTAAAAATAATTTCGGAAATGTTACAAAACTTGTCAAACATGTTCAGAAACAATTGAACGTTTCCGAAAATTAACTACAATTTCTAAGATACTTGAATAATATACCCGAACAATTATACCGCAAAATGTTAGAAATCTGTAATATTTTCCAAAATAATTGACACAAAAGTTCCTAGAAAACTTTGAAAATCAATGAATGTAACAAGTTTCAGTATTAAATTGTTAAACATCCTTCTTTCAACCAAGTCCGAAAAAATTTACAAATCCAAACTCAATTTACATCGCCTCCGAGCAAAATACAAAAGCGCGCGTCAAAAACACCAACTCAAAGTGAAACTCACGATTTTCCCCCTCTCTCAAATAATCCGTTGATGGCGTCCTCAGGAACATTGTTTGAACCAACCTGAAATCAAACACGAAAACAGAACTTAATAAAAAGAACCATGTACGGATTCACTAAGTATTATTATTTTCTGTGAAGAAAACCCCAAAACCAGACGAAACAAAAGTCCAAAATTCCAGCATCATAAAATCCGCAAAATAGCTATAATAAAATATATAAATAATAATATAAATACCTTTTCGTTGGCAAGGTGATTGCAGGTTGATGTTTTAAGCCATTTCCAAAATCCCTACGTTGTTATCTCGCAAAATCCATCACGCACATCTTCGTACAAAAAACTACGAGAAAAAACACGATTTATCGGCGCGATTTTGACGGTTACACTACACACTATATATATTGAGCGCTACATAATATTGCATATGGACGCGATGCAGTACGCGCGTGCTAATGTCGATCAAAACGATGATCGCGACGATTCGGGGAACGTAAATAAACTCGGATTTCATTTTTCTGATAAGGATTAACGGTTTTCATCAGCAATTGTCTAAAAATCGCGATAATACCGGGAAATCGCGGGAGATTCGACGGCGGCGCGCGGGCGCTCGCGACATGTGTGAAACGATGGCAACATGACAACTGAAATACAAAATGGCCACTGGCGGTGGCCGTGGCCGTGTGTGTGCGTGCGTGTGTGTGGTCATATCGATATAACTTGCAAAAAACTTCGATCTATCGATAGAATGCAATAGAATCGATAGAATGTCAAATGTCAATATTGTCAATTGTCAACAGGTCCTTGAATGTTGTCAAATACAGTCAGATGTTGTGAATGTGAAAAGTGGAAACAACTGCGAAACAACACCCTAAAATGCTAATTTTAATGCTATATTCCGTAAGATTGTCATATCTACTCGATTCGCACTATAGTCTTTCGCAATGAGTTCAAAAATACACCACTGAAAGTATGAACCTCGACAAAAACTATTCAGTCAGCATTTTTAAAAATTACACGACATTCATGGTTAGTTTTTGCATATCTTAAAATATTCGCGATTGTTTACGTACTCTCATACAAACATTCTCTACGTGTTACTGTATTCAACCTTGCCAGCTACGATAAGAGAAAAAAAACGTTGAAATTCGTTTTGCGGCGGCTACTTTGTTTTGCAGATACAGCCGATAACATCGCGTTCTTAATTTTACTCGCACCTTGCTTTTATGCAACTTGATTATGCGTTCGCATTTGAGAAATTAACAGCAAAGAAAACTTTCACTTGACAATATTTTTTGTTATGTCTAAAAAGCATACATTCTGAAATAAATTTTCTTCAGCATCATAACTTTTGAATATATTGAGTTGACAAAATTTGCATTGATAATCAAATATTTTTCATGATTTCTGCAACAGATTTGTCAATTTTATCAAGTTATTTTGTTGCTTACAATAGATTGTATGCTTTTCAGAATTATAGAAATAGCTGGAGGTCGCGAGGTTTTTTCGCAAAGCCGAGGAAAAGTTGCGGCCAGGAAGACTCGATTTTTCGGAGCTTCAAATTCTGTGAGCAATGACGATGGCCAAATGGATAATAAATTGTCAGTGAAAAAGAATAACAAGTCCCCGAATAGACAAAGCGTTTGGGAATTGAGAAGTCGGTATGTATATATGATTCAGCCATACATGAAATGTGATCTATTTCTTTTTAAGTGTTTATTAGGAAATACGAAATATTTATTTGTTATCATGGAATCCAAAAATTCAATATAAACATTGATCATAAATGCTAAAATGTTGGAAATTCTTATTCCAAATTTGAAAAGTCTTCTGGTTTTAGTATAACATTATTCCACCAGTTACAAAATGTACAACTTCTACATTTTACTGTTCTGTTTTATTTGACACAAACTGATTATATTTGGGTGTATGTTTTCCAGATGTGGCGAAACCAGGAAACATCGCGTTAGCCGTGAAGTGACAGAGACGGTGTTCTCGTCCGAAGTGCACTCTGTGCGGAGAAATCCAACAAAATCGATCCTAGATTACAATTCGCCGAGGAGCAACCGTAGCAACCGCTTGATCACTTACGACTCGATACTGAATAGCAATAACGTAGAGCACAATGCGCCGAAAAGTATTACAGACTTGAAGTATGGGCTGCCAAAGAACTGCATAGACTACCAGTCGAATCACACGACGCCTGCACGGAGCATGGCGATTGTCAGCGACGGGGAAGTTGTCGTTTTCGACGATATCGATGACAACTGGCAAAATCTGCGCTTGGACCTCACGAGCAATGTCACTCCGCTGGCGACCTCGCCTGGGAACCTGGATTTGGAGGTGGAGGAGTCTTTACCTCGAGGAAGACTCGCTTCGGAACCACCGAGTTCCAGCGTTGGGAGCAGTCCTAGCCCGACAACTGCATATCGTCGGGATTTGGCAGCTGATTTTCTCAAGGTGCTTTGCTCATGCCAGAGGAGGTTTATATCTAAATGTCACAATTTTCGAAGTATGCGTCGTCATTTAATTTTTCAATCGTGTCACATTATTCATGATTGAAGTGTGTTAATTAAAAACTTGTCGAGTATTGTTTTTCATGAATTTCAAAATGTTGTCAATGGTATATTATACCCAATTACAGTACGTTTTTGGGAATCTTATTAGTTTTCGAAGATTTTATAATACTTGAGAAAAAATTCTGAAAGCTTGTCAAGTTTTTGATAGTTCAATTCAACGACGTATATTCATGTAGTACCAATGGTCATCATCGATAAAACATTTTCTCAATCGATTCAGTTCGGGTGATCCAAAGGCAGTCATTAAAATAAAATGTTTTTCAACTTCTACAGGTCGTTACACCAGCTAGCGACTGCGAAGAGGCAGACTCCCCGATATCCGAGCGCAATCACAAAGTTACCCGAGTGCTTGGCGAGTTGCCGATCGCTCAGTATTCGGAGAGCCCACGGCGTTATGGAATCCGGGACCACCCGCGATTGCCGAGCCTGCTTTCGTCACCCTCCACGTACATGGCACCCCGGCCGGGCTTCCCTCAAAGAGTGCTGACGACCGCGCCTAATCAAAAAGAGGTCAGTCCCGTAATTGCAACTCCGTTGATTCAAATGAAGAGCCGAATCATCCGTTTTTTGCGTTGAGTAGCTCATGACTACTCGATAGACGCCATTTATCGGTAGTTTTGCCGACTTCATGACAAAATAGTCTATCGCGAGGAGTTCACATTTCACGTTGGTGTGCTCGGCTTGGTGTCGGTGCAAATAAAGTGTCTCGGATTCAGGGTTCTGAAACATTCCGAATAGTTGGAACTTTTATCGATCCGGAACGTTTGCAATTTTTGGTACGTTCTGACTATCTGGAACGTTCCAAGCGTTTTGAGACGCTTCATCCACCTGGACCGATCTAGCGTTTCAGAAAACTTACTACGAAAAGTTACCTTGAAATCAGGGACCGCAGGAACCGGAACCGAAACCGAAACCGGTACCGATTCTGTTTACGTGAAACCGGAACCGTAACGAAACCGTTTATGAGATTTTTCACAGAACCGGAAAAATTTTCAACTGTTCTCACGTTATGCTTTTTTCGGTTCCGTGAATGTTCGTTGGTGCTCGCTTATGTTGTGTTCAAATTGATTGTTATTCGGTATGATATATGGAGACAATATTGTACGATAATAGAACGTTTCAAATTATGTCATTTATCAGTTTTTGAAATTTTTTTTTGTAAAACATAGAAGCGGAAAAATGTTTGCAAAAATATTCAACAATTTTAGAATTTTTAAACTTCGGAAAATTACAATGAACCATCCAAAATCACACAATGTTTCAAGTATCTAAATTTGAAAATTTTTCAAATTCTGAAACATAGACAAGTTTTTCCGAATTTTGAGAGTGTGGTTATTTCTTTGAAATTTTCGGAATCTCCAGAATGCACGAAATCTTCAGACTGTTTAGAATGTTCACAATTTTCGCAAGTTTGGAAATTCCTATTATTCTAGAAATTTTACGAATTGTCAAAATTTTCGAAATCCTCAAAATTTGCAGTATACCAAAAATGTCCATAACTGTCACCTTTTTTAGAATTTTGACAATTTTCAAACGTGGCGACATTTGCAAAATTTTTGAAATGTTCAAATTTCTAGCATTATTCAGACTCTTTGAAATTTCTAAAATTGTTTCATTATCCAACTTTTCGTAATTTACAAAACTAAGAAACATTTTAAAATATCCGAAAATCTCGGAATTTCTGAAATTCTAAATATCAAAACATGAAAAAATTCACGAAATTCTAAAAAACTTTCAAAAATTCTTAAAATTCTTGAAATGTTAAAAATTTGTTAATTCGAAATTTTCGAAGTACGCATTATTTTCGATATTCTCAAAATGACCAGAATTTTTAATATAATGAAAAAACTACCTTATTCTCAAAATTTTTAGAATTCTCTGAATTTTGAAAATTTTATAACATTCAAGATTCGAGTATTGTGACGTATGATAAAGTAATCTTCATACTGCTTAACTTTTTCAGATTTGAATGATTTATGTATTAGATAACTATGTGAATTATATGATTTGCGCAATGTTATTAATAAAAAAAATTAGAAAGTCGTTTTCGTATCGAATAAATAGATTCTAATGCAGCGAATTATAACCGAAACTAGAACTGAAATCGTTATTACTATTTTCTGAGAACTGAAATCGGAACCGGAACCGATTTCAACTCTTTTTTTCGATCCGGAACCGGAACTTGAACCGTTGAACTGATGAACCCTCCCCCCCCCCTCCCCCTGGCATGAAAATCGAGAAAAATCCATAATTTGTATTAATAATAGTTGAATATTCACGATATTATCCACTGTGAAACATTTTAAACCGTGTTTAAGAATACAATGGAAATCCGTATGTAATTTAGGCAAAGGTTTTGGTTTCCGAAAATTTCAATAAAGAAAATCGTACATTCTTCATCAGTTCGAATCGGGTAGTTGAAGTTACGTATTTGTAAAAATTTTTTAAGTAATGAAAGTATTGATATTTTGTCTAAAAAAGTTAACATTTTTTATGATAAATTCAGGGAATGAAAATAAGTCCGTTAAGTTACAAGTACATCCGAATTATTTGTTCCTCTCTCAGAAAGAGGAGCACAGCGATGAACTCGTGGAAAACCCTGTGATAGAATCGAATCTTAGTCATGCCGAAGACCAGCAAGTGTCGACAACCGACACACCACAACCCCCGGAAGCGGTCGATATAGATGAAAGTTACAAGTCTCCGGTGATACAAAATGACAACTTGAGTAGTCTCGTCACCGGAGGTAGCACTTTTGACTATCTGTACGAGTTTTCGGAAACGCGAAAAGTCCTTGAGGAGTTTTTCAAATGCCCTACGCTGCCAGAGGAAAAGGAGAACAACATCGATTTACCTTTTCAAGTACGTGTATATTTTTTTTCAGTAATGCGCGCAAAGAAAAAAAATTACATCGTCAGTTGTTTAAAGCCGATACAAAAGTAAAACAAAATGACAACGAGAAGTTCAATGGAATTCACTAGAATCGTTGATCCTCGATGTGTAAAATGTGCATTCCCTCTCAAATGTTTTAGCATCGTAAACAAATTTGTGACGAAAGTACTGTTCGTCTAATTTTTATTTTTTTGAATGAATTAAAATTAGGTGACGAATGAAATTTTTTTCCAAAACTTGAAAAATGAACATAATAAGGTATCGTCTTGAATTTTTGTTGATGTTTTTCAAATTTTAAATTGTTCCAACATGCCACATTGTATTTTTTGTGAATTCAGTAAACCACTTTTTGCTTTTGTTGGAATTCTTTTGGACAAAATATTATTTTTGATGGCCTTAAACAAAAAACGAACACTAAAATTAGAATCGAAGAGGGCCGAGTAACCTAACTTTTAATGACTAAAATTATAGCCTTATAAAAACATACTGATTCTTAACTATGATATTTGCAATAATAAAATATGATTATAAAAAAATTGTATTCGAAAAGCCATGATAAATAATGTAATATAAAATACTTGACAAATAGTTTATTCTATCAATATTCTTCGAAAAAAATGCGAGAAAATTCGCCCAGTTGTTGAAAATTCTTCTAAAATGCTTCATCAGTTCAAAACGCAGCATTTTTGAAAAACTCGAAAATAAAAATTGTACTTTTGATTAGGACCTAGATTACGAATTGCGACGACAAAGCGGAAGCTCGTACGTCGGCCAACGCCTAGCAAGCGGACCACAAACAGAAGAAGTCATGGTGCACGAATCTCCAAAGAAACACAAGCTAGATTATTTGCAAACGGTACGTTGATAATCAACTCGATGGGTATTTCGCGCGACACAGCGATCGACTTAGCAAACGAATGAAATCGCGAGACTCGAGACTAAGCCGCTTTTCGGGATCAGGCGGCTATATAGAGACACCTATTTATAGTCATAAATTCCGTTTCATGGACTCCCAAGTTTACATTCGACTTCTGGAGTAATAATTTTGCAAAAACTTGCCGACAACACAAAATAAAACGTGTTAGTGAAACTTGAATCGAGGTTTTGCACTTTTCAATACTTATTTGGTGCTTTTATTGGTTTTAGACGGTCGAACACGAAAACAACTTTCTGGATCTGTCCTTGGGCACCGGCAGCAGTGAGGATCTCGGGGAAACTGAAGTCGGCCTCCAGGTAATATAATTATTTTGAAGAGCACACATTTTTTCAAGCTAAAATTTTCCACTTGAAAAGAAAAACTCATTAAGTCATTTTATCAAGAAAATTTTCTCTTTCTTTTATCTGTATTTTCTAAATTTTATAAACAAATGTTTGCAAGGATGGAGTACAAAATCGAAAGTATTCCCGAAACTGAATGAATGAAAATTGATTTTCAATTTAGTATGAATATTCTAAAAAGTACGTTTAAAATAAAACTCAACGTTGAAATGTGCATTTCAGGTGGGCCACTCTCGGAACTTTACTCTGAGTCCCGAAACCACGGACTGCGACAGTAACTGTGGTGACTTGGACAGTGAAATATCCTTGATGATGATGGACAACGAGCTCCTGCCGGCGAGCGGGCTCCTGGGTTCCGTGGGCGATTTGGGCAACAACTCGGATTCCCTGCGAATCTACACGAGCATGCCAGTTCTGGAAGACGGCCTTTCCAGCGGTCACGCGAGTGACACGGACAACAACAATCCGACGGTACTGCTGATGAAACGCCAGATCAACGAGATCGAGAAAGAGATCATCCAGAGGACGAGGAACGATTTGATGGGCACGGACAACAACGATTCGGGGAACAATGACAATTTGAACATGACCAAGGATATTTTGCACAGTTTGAAAAGCGCTTCGCCGGATTTGTTTGTCACCAAGAAAGATAGTAATTCGTTCGAAAGTAACGAGCTCTTGGATGGACTGGATCCTTTAGGCACACCGCCGCCACCGGCGCCTCAGAGCAGGCAGCAAATTGTGGGCCAAGAGATGGGCTGTGAAGTCGAGGCGGCGATCAAAGATATCAGAATGGCGCTGCAGAGGACCAAGACGCTGCCCGTGAAATCACCGACGGACGATCCTTTGGAACAACCGAGTGTCAGCCCAATTTGGATACCGAGGTAAAAGGAGTTTGGGTTTGCGGTTGAGGGTGTTCTCGATCAGGTCGACAGAAGCTCACGTTTAGGTGTACTCGAGTCCAAAATTAGGTACCTCGGTTTAGTCTCAATTGCCGCAGGAAATCTGGTTTCAATTTGAAGCTTCTTTCAATGGTACATGATGAATTTTTCGATAATTTGAGAACTTTTCAGTTGTTAAAAATTTTTAGAACGTTTGGAATTCCGACAGTTTTCGAAATGTTCAAAATTTTGAAGAATTCTGAATTCGCAAAATTTTTTTAATTTAAATTATTTAGAAAAAAAAAAGATATGAATAGATATCAAAAAGATATCATCAGTTGATAAAAAAAAGTTTAGCTGCTAAATTCTTAAAATTGCAAAGTTATCAAAATAATATTCAAACATTTTCCTGAATTTTCAGAAATTTTTTTATTTTTAGAAATTTCCAGAATGCGCAAAATTTGCATAATTCTCAGAATTCTCAGAATTCCCGAAATTATGAGGATTTTCAAAGAATAAAAAATCATCTACATTTTCGAAATTCTTACGATCACCAAAAATCTTCAAATTTTTTAAAGTCTGAGAATTTTTGGAATTTTCTCATGATGCCGACATTTTCGAAGTTTTCGATATGAAATTGAAAAATGCTGTAAATTTCAAACATTTCGAAATTTAAAAATGCTTGCAATTCTTTAAATCTTTGGAATTGCTGACATTTTTGGAATTCCAAAAATTGCGATAGAATATTGAAAACGATTAAAGTTTTTAAAATGTGTAAAATTTTTAGAACTGCTGAAATTCCCACGTCTGAATGGTGGGATCCGAGTTGCGCGGGAAATCCCCAAAAAACCCATAAAAATTAATGTTCGTAGCAAAAAACGACTTCTCAGGTTAGGTTCGGCACTTTATTTAGAAATTTTCCGCGCAACTCGTTAGTAACCGTCTGAATCTTCAAAATTTCCAATCTTCGACATATTCACAAATTTTCCTCAAATTCAGATTAGAGCAGAAAATATAAAGTTTATACATTCCTCTCCCAATCGATAAAAACATCACCTTTTGGCAGCCATTCAAAATTATTACATCGAAAATCATCACATATTATCATCCTCGTATGAAGCTTTTGTTGAGCTGAACTCGAAGGCCTCTCAGACTGTTCCAGAAACCGTGTTTCCAATTTTTCCGAATACATTCCCCAATTTTGTTGTGGAAAACAAATGCAAAATTTGTTACGTTCTAGTGCTCATTATTTTTATTACTCCAGAGATTGATCGATCACGATTAATGTATGTTGAATAGAAACTTGAAAATTGCTGAATATTTATATTTTTTTCCATGGCACAAACATGATTTTTGGAACGTGTAACGTTAAGCAACTCCTTGCCGCATGGTCTTTTTTGCACTCACTTCGTTAACGTATCAATTAGAGTTTTCGAACGCTTCGAAAAGAGGCAATGCCGCAAGGAGTTAAGATTGTTTAGCGCACGAATAGCTCTAACTAAAATGCAGTTCATTGGATGGCAGGCGGAGAATTTGCACGGAAAACAACAGTCCAGATTTGGAGGCGCGTCGGGGAATAGAAGAAACCGATCTGGAGGTCGAGGACGGAGTGGACGAAGAAGAGGCCGACACCGATTTGGAAACTGATCGATTGCTCGGCCAGCAGCGAACTGATGATCAAGGATTTTACGATGAAAAAGTACGTTTTTCTCTATATTTATTTACTCGACTGATTACTTCGCGAACTTCAGAAGATTATTCATATGTTCTTTTGGAAAAGAGGTCTCCAGTCATTTTTTCAGAATTGCAGAATATTGATTAGATTTTCCACGTTTTAGAATATCAGTTTTTTCACATCTACAAATATTACACAAATGACTGTTATTCGTGAAATTAGTCAACTCACTAAAAATTACGAATTCACGATGCCACAGGAGGGTAATTTTATAGTGCATTTCCTGCATAATTTCTCTCTTGTTTCAAACTCCATTTTACTTGTTTTGATAACAAAAGTTCCTCCATGGCGCGAAGTTTGGTGATGAAAATTCATACATCTCTTCGCCCAAATTTTGTTCTTTTTTATTCATATTATGCTCGTCAGTTTTTTTGGCGTGGACTTGGAATTAACGCTTCTGACTGATGAGTGATGTTGCCAATTGATGACTAATTTTTGTTTCACTGACTGAACAAATATTAACTAATGTACAAAATAAGTACATGACGTGGTACATGGATTGCAGTTTACTAAACCAGTCTGTACAAAAAATGGAAAAACAACCCGTAGTTGTACAAATGTGAAGTTCGAAATTTATAATTTGGTAATTTCCATTTCGATAAAGCTCATTTTATTAACAAATGAATGAGAAATCGAGCCTTATTAAAAAACGCTCTTATCAAGTTTTGAATATCTATGGGTCATTCCATATCAGATTTAAAACTGAAATTTGAATATCCTCGAAAATTTGTTCTATCATTTTTTAGAGCAAAATAATCGACACGTATTTTTTTTTTTTTTTTTTTTATTTTTTTTTTTTTTTTTTTTTTTTTTTCAATTATCGATTATTCGAAAAATAATCAAGTTAGAAAAAAATTCCTGATAATAAAAGTTTTTGAATCGTATGAACTTTCCTTACAAATATTAATAAAAAAATTTTTTCGATAATTTAACCTGCAAAATATTCAATTGTTATAAACAATTGAATTTTTTGCCAAATGCCAATTTTTTTAAAGTTGAACCCTTTTTTTCTCGAATTATTGGTCTCAATATATTTATTAATATGTAAGGAAGATGGTGTGAAATTTTTGGAGTGGGCCTGTACATAGTTTTCAAATTTTTCGAATTCATATAGAGCGCGGACCAGATTTGTCTCACTTTGCGAGGCATTAAGTAGTTTGAAAAAAACGTAAAATTTTCGATCATTGATTATTTAAAAACTGATCGATGTACAACAAAAATTCCACATAATAAAACTTTCCAAATCCTATGAACTTTTGATACAAATATGTATAAACAATATTTTTCAAAATTGTCAATTGTTACAAACAAATACGATTTTTTCAAAGTCGAACATGTTATTTTATCGATTTTTAAGTCTCAGAATATTCCTGAATGTGTAAGAAAGATTGGGTTGAATTCTTGGATCGGGCCTATACATAATATAGTTTTCGAAATATTCAAATTTTACAGAGCGCTGACCAGCCAACTACACGTGCACGCCTCACGAAGCGAGAAAAATCTGGTCCGCGCTCTGTATGGATCCGAAAATTTCACACAACCTTCCTTACACATTATTGAATATATTGAAACCAAAAAATCGAGAAAAAAAGGGTTCAACTTTAAAAAAATCGTATTTGTTTATAACAATTGAATATTTTGCAGGTGGGATTATAAGGAAAAATTTTTAATTAATATTTTCACGTAAAGTTTACACGATTTGAAAACTTTCATTATCAGGAATTTTTTTACCTTGATTATTTTTTGAACAATCGATGATTGAAAATTTTCCGTTTTTTTCAGATTCGAAAGTTTAAAAAATCATAACTCGAAAAAAATATCATTAAAAAAAAAAATACGTGTCGATTATTTTGTTCTAAAGAATGCTAGAAAAAATGTTCGAGGATATTAAAATTTCAGTTTTTAATCTCATATGGAATGACCCCTATGATTTATTTTGTAATGGACTATTTTGCTTCTGGTGATGTTTTTGTTGATGGTGTAGTCGGTTATCGTGCGCGAGGTCCTTTTTAGCGTTTACCTTTCACTCGGACAAAATTTCCAGGACTCGAACCCATCCACCCTCTTAATTTGGTAGGCGGCAGGCAGGCTTGACCTCTACACTACCAAGCCTCGTTTAGTACATTTATATTTAGCGTCAGCGGCCGTTAGCTACAGTTTCAGTAGACTAACAATGTAGGATAATCGATGATCGATGCTACGCAACTAATGGTGGCTTGGTATGATTCAGGGGTGGCGGAAGCCCAAGACCCGGACAATGTTACCGACAATAAGCGCGAAAATAGCGACTCCAAAGCAAACGACTCCCCCAAAATCCCTCGGGGTTGCTCCTTTAGACACTTTGTCGCCGACGGAGCCCTTACCTTCGACGTCTACCTCAATATCTCCACCGCCTAATGTCTCGGTTATACAGTCACCACCCTCTGATCGCGATCGCGACGTCGCGAGCCCCATGCAACCTTCGTCGAGCCCTCAGAAGACCCCGATTAAACACACTCCTTCACCTCCTCAGAGCCTCAAGGAATCCAGCAGTAAAATAAAAAAGGTGCCCCTCCACAACTAGTTAGCAACCACCTACCATTGTTCGTCTCTCTGTTACTTACTCTTGTTCGCTTTTTTCTGCGCTTTAGTCTACATGGTGACATGTCGTAAGCTACATTTTCTTTCAAATCTTTGAGTAATCTTGTCTATTTCCCGAGCAGTTTTGGCTTTTAACTGAAATATCCCTGCCACACTTGAAAACAACCCCTTGGTAGTTTCGGTGTTCCGACAAATTTTCGTGTACAGTGGCGTCATCGAGGATTAATTTCGATAGCAATCGTATAAATTAATTTTGAGGAAGATTTGGGGGAGGCTAAAAAACGTACGAAATATTTTGGCATGATCGCTAAGTGGAAAATTTTTTCGTTTAATTCTCTGCTTTCTGATCGGAAGAAATCGCGACTGAATTCAGGTCAAATTCTGGACTCACTTTCGACATGTCACCTTGAATTTGAGCTTTTTTGAAAGTACTTAGAGACTGTTAGCCTTTCCATCCAACGCGTCGACCGCATGTTCTCATCCCGTTATGACCGTTTCGCCAAACCGATTTATTATAGCGATTTGTTCGATCGAGGATGGTGGAAAAAAGGAATATTTTGATTCGAATGAATGTTGCGCTCGCTCGAGTATCTACATTTTACGATATGTTGAGCCCTTGATTTTTTGCAGCTTGTCGAGTGTTTTCCGAGCTCTGATTTTAACTGCGACGTGAATTTTCAGGAAAATAGAAAAAAAAATTATCGAGTACGTGCGCAACGTTGATTTTGATTGATGATTTTTTTATTGTCAAACGCATACTATTTCCTTGGGACGAAACGTCGATATGCATGTGTTGCAGTATAGAAGTGTTAAAGTTTCTTAAGGTTTCACCTATACCGAAATTCGCATAATATATTAGACATGGAAATGAGCAAGTTTGTTTATTATAGATTATGTGAAATATGTTATAGATTCTAGACGATGCATGACGGTTGCCATTAAGGTTGGATTTTCTCGGTTTTTTCTCGTCTTACCTTGAACTTGACTGGTGATTTTCTTCTCTTTGCAGGATAAGGAGGGAAAGAAAAAAAGCAGGAACAAAGAAGGTTTGTATTTCCATGAAAGAATACGAATCAGTTTGTGGTGAAATTTTGCATAGTTGAATAATGCAAAAAATATTCGTTCCAATGCATGGCTCTAACTGAGTTTTTGATCTTTTCCATTGCCACTAATTCGGATATTGAACGCAACGTTTCCGTGATTTCTTCATGGTGAGTGTATTATATGCTCAAAAGATTTGCATGCTCTTATAATGTTATTGACGAATTATTACGTATTGATTAATGGCATTTACGAATTGTCAATAATAACATGTTTTTGTGTCGGGTGTAGCTAAACTTACGTACATAAATTCTGTTCATGATTGAAAGTTCACTTTTTCACGATTTCGGAATTTGTATTTAATTTACTTACTAGTACTAAATTTGTTGTCATTATACATACTTTTTTACAAGATGATTTTTAAATCTCTAAAACTTCGAAAATCTTCATTAACATTCAAAAATTACTATGTAATTCAAATTTTCCTAGTTAAAATTCCGAATCTCTTTTTTTTAATTTATAGATATCCAAACTTGAATTTTAAAAATTTTTCTCGTAGAAATTGTATACCTATTCAAATTTAAAAACTTTTGCCCTTTAATTTTTTATAGTCGCACATAAGACTGTTGAGTTTAAATTTCAGTATATTTTCATTCCAACGATTCATAAATTTATCTTCATTCCAAAATTTTGAAAAAAAAAGAAAATTTCAAAGTTGCCGAATTTTGAACATTCGTCTTTTCTTAAAATTCAAGTACTAACGAAAGTTCGTACGAAATTCCGAATTTTCTAATCGAAATTCTCATGTTCTAAAATTGAATCTTCAATCTTTATATTTCAGAAAAAATTTACGTAAGAAAAGATTAACGTTAAATTTACGAACTCAAATTCTGCTTCTGGCCACTGAAATTCCTAAACTTGAGCATTTTCGAATTCAACGACTTTCTACTTGTTCAATAATTGAAAATCCACTGAAAAACTGTGATTTCACTCATTCATCACATTCGTAAATTTTTCCAATCCGTAAAAACAATATCCAAAATCCGATAACGATTACAGATCCAAGTAGCCTAATGTTTCCAACGAGTAATCAAAGACTCGATCGTATGTTCAGATATAAATTGATCTCGACGTTATCACGTGCGGAGAAAACATTACTCCCGATACTTGCTCGCGCGCGGCATTTACAAAATATTATGCTTACCCGAGTTGGCGGTGAAAATGCGCGCGCACTATTAGAACCGTTGTTATACTCGTTTACGAGCCGATGTTTATTCCAGTCTATTGCAGTACAATTTCTCGACTTTTGAAAGCGCGTTTTATCTTAGCTGGGAAATTCAATGAAAAACTACATGTCAGATTACGACTTTACATTGCCGGACATGGACGAGCCAGTTTTCTTCGCCTCGGAAAAATCGGCGAAGGAACTGGACTCGGAGGGCGCGACAGAAACCTATTTCCCGGCGGATTACGTTGTGACTTTTGGCGTTTTGAACGACAGAAAGTGCGATGATTCTAAATGGTGCGTTTCTATGACCGTTTCAGCGCATCTGGACGACCCGACAGTGCTCATCGAGGGTGTGCTTTTCCGGGCGCGGTACCTCGGCTCCACGCAACTCGTCTGCGAGGGCCAGCCTACAAAGTCAACCAGGATGTGCCAAGCGGAAGAAGCCGTATCCAGGATCAAGGTATGGAACGCGATCGCAATTCATTTTTACGTGCACACCAGAAATTATGTCTGTCGTAGATAAGAACAGATATTTTTCGAAGAATGATAACGACCTTCACTTCTCGGTCCGAGATTACTGACTCGAGCCGAATCTCAGTTTATCAGTCGTCTCGGAGATACGACAGTTGATGAGGAAAATTCATGAATGACAAGTTTTGGGATATTTCATTGAAAAACGAGTACATCAATGCTATTGGCGAAATTCGTCGAGTTCGTTCATTCATGAATAATTGAAATGTTGGAAAATGTCCATTTCGAGTGAATGGTGGGTCTTTCGAGT
Organism: Platygaster equestris; assembly: GCA_030522785.1. Classification (NCBI taxonomy): domain Eukaryota; kingdom Metazoa; phylum Arthropoda; class Insecta; order Hymenoptera; family Platygastridae; genus Platygaster; species Platygaster equestris. The sequence goes on from JAPYZK010003893.1 coordinate 18,436, forward strand.
TTACTTTTTTATATTAATCAAGCTTCTTTTTGTTAATTAAAAAAACCGAAACCAAATTTTTTGAGGATGGAATTTCATTTGTAACATTTTTTAATGGTGAAATTTTTAGTGGATTAGCTGGGGGGGGGGGGGGGGGGGGAAATTTTATTTTTCATTTGCTAAAATTTTCATCACAAACAAGATTAAAAGTTATTCAATTAAGATTGTAGTCGAAATAAGAGATAACATGCTCGTTTTTCATTTCTGGCGTATTTTTTCCAGTTTCCTATTTCAAACGAGTTTCTTTTTATGTATAAAAAAAATAAAAAATAGAGTATTTTGAATTGATGAATTTTTAGCCCAAATTCTGTAAATTTTAATTCAGGAAATTACTTCCCAGATTTGAAAATGAAAAACATACACATCTCGAAATTCGACAACTCCGAGTCAAAATTGCGTCAATCGATCCGAAACTTCCCATTTCGGACGAATTTCCTTCTTTAACTATCCTATCAAATGACCTGAGAAGATGAACGTCGTAAGTGCATGATCCGACATGTGAAACTGATTAAAAGTATAAAAAAACTTGTTCGCGATCGCCCGCGCATGCTGTCGCGTCCAAACCTGAGAGTTGATGCGATGACGTATTTTCACCGAGGTTAAATGGCGAATGATTTCAACAACTAGTTGACGATATACATTATGAAATTAATCATTGCGGCCGTCATGTAAAGGCCTGAATGTTTCAGTGTAGCCACCCTCTTCCTCACACCACCACTACCACTACTAACCGACCACCGAACACTTATGTCTTTTCGGTGTGTTTTTATTTTTCATGTCCGTTTTTCAGATCATCGTTGTGTGTGCTTATTCCTCTCTCTCACTCTCTCTCTTTTTCTACTTGTACTTTTGTTTCTCTTTTGCCACTCTTTGTTGTAGATTTTTTTCAGCGCCTTGCAGTTTTCTCTGCCTCGACGTTTTTCGCTCCAAAAACGCGTCTTTTCCAGTTTTTATCGTTTTGTAGTTACGGCAATTGCACGCTATTCTGTTGGTGCCACATTATTGAGCTTTTTTCTGGGATCGTCAACTTTTGCCTCGGTCGTTTCTCAACGGGCGAGAAAGATTGAATCATTTATTTCCAACTTTGCCTGAACGTCATTTGCCGCTGCGTACACTTTTTTCGATTCAATTTTTGACGTTTTTTGCTTGCTCCTTTATTCCTTTCCTCGGTGTCAGGTATGGCTTTCGGCGCACAGTAAATTCAGTAATTAGTTGCGATGCTTTTGAGCTAGGTCCATCTCATTTTCGATGATTATCTACAAGGATTCATTTTTTGCTGAACATTTTTTTGTGAGACAATGTTTTAGGAGCGATATGTTCATTATATTTTGTTCAAGTTACCCAGTTTGGGCTCGCAACTTTTCCAAAGATGCTTATTTCATCTGATAATTCGAAAATTAAATGATTAAAGGGTCGATGCTGTGTATAATGTAGGTAATTGATGCGCTGAACTCCGGGCTGAATGCGAAATATTATTCCAATGACATTTTATGTGAAAGCATTTGTAGTTGACCGTTAGACTCCAAACAGGAATGACGTTGCTAGTGGTTAACATTGGAATAATTACTCTCAGTTGGTCCAGGATTTATGAAGACGTTCTTGCGATTTATTATTTGGTACTTTGCGAATAGAAACACTAAAGTCTTTGGATTCACTCGTAATTTTATTTGATCTATATGAAACGCGGAAAAAAGACATTGATAAGAATGGCTAGTGTTATAACGTGCGTAAAAATTTCGGTGTAGGCCAAAAACTTGGTAACAACATATTTTGGTAACAGGTTACCTGTCGATTCGTATGAATATATTCATCAATAATCAGCAGGTCCCTTCTAAATCGTGTGTAACACTCGTGACGATTCAGAGTTTACTGAAAAACTGAGTATGCTCTTCTCAGTTACTGAGGGTTAGGTCAGCACTCGAGTTTGAAGTAAACGACTGAACGATCGAGAGGTCACACTCAAGTTGAAGGTGAAACACTGAATTTTTGTGTTCAAGGAGGAAGTTGAAGTCAAGAAGTTGAGCTAAGAGTTGAACTCTAGAAATTTAAGAATATCTTAGATAACTCACAGCGCACGAAGATGCTAATTGAGGCTAAAATTGAAGCGAGTGAATGCAGGGAATCAGGAATGTGAAAAAACTGCCATGTAACGTTTTTTTATCGAACTGATCATTTTTGTATTCCTATGAGTACGAATTTTTTGGACTTCGCAGATCAAAACACAAGAAATGCAAGAGGTTATAAAATGTGGATGCATCTGATTCTACATAGAGTCGTAGCATATCATCCCTTGTAATTCGGAACCTTCGACATTTTCCGGCAAAAAAAAAAATTTTTTTTTCTGAAATCTTGTAAGGTTTTTAAGAATCTCATCAAGTTCATAGTTCCAAGGGATTCGTGAAATGAAGTTCAATGTCATTTCTTCAGAGGAAAACGCGATGTTCACGCGTAAATGAAGGACAATTAATGATCGCGAGAACGTTGAAGAGAGCTCTTATTTCTGGCTTGTCTTTTGGTGATGGCGTTGCAATGTCACTAGCGGAGCCTTTTGTTTGTTTGTTTGGGCGCGTGCATAACCAAAGGAGGCTGCTCCGGCGGCGGTGATGCAAGGGACGCTTGTAAGCTACGGAGGGCCGCAAGGCTACAGTCGCTGCAGCGTCGCCTCGCAAGGAAGCCTCGAAGAAGACGAGTGCAACTCGAGCGAGGAACTCATGGGAGATGCCTCCTCCGGCGGAGGCGCCCAGCCTGTCGAGTCGAGCTCGGTAGGGGTCCAGTCGAAGCTGGACCCGGTTACCAGCTCGACTGTCGGCGACACCACTGTTTTCAGACTACGGTTCCTCGGGTCGGTTGAGGTGGACGAGGAAGGGGGTCGCAAACGCCGTAAGCGTCTTAAGAAGCACATGGTGGAGGAAGCTGTCACTAATATCAAGGTCCGGATTCAAAAACGAAAAAAACAAACAAACAACAGCCCTTCTTACCCCCCCCCCCCCCCCCCCCCCCCCCCCCCCC